>PVKE010005844.1:0-57027 GCA_004027555.1 Craseonycteris thonglongyai
GTCCCCGGCGCTGCAAAGTGAGCGCTTAACCCACTGAGCCATCCCGGCTTCCCCTCTAATTTTATTTTTAAATCTTTATATGAAGAATTAGAAGAAAGCTTTCATAGGAAATTAAAATAATATGTTTGGGTTCTGTAACTATGGGTGACTTTTCTTTCTTTTTTGGTCCTCCCTTGTTTTCCTTGTTAATTGTTATAGGATGTTATTTATGCAATTAATAAAATTCCGTGATGGGTGAGAGAGCTTGGGATTTGTAATTTATGGTGAATCTCAAGGCTTCTCTTACTCTGGCAGAGAGGCTGTGCCCTTGCTATTTCCAGTATTTGATCTTAACCCCCTAGCAGCCTATGGAGGTAGGACTGGGACGGAGATCACTGGCCTCCTGCCTCAGTACCTGAAATCAGCGTATAGTTAGTACTGCACATGGTGCCTCCAGAGTGATGATGTTTGAGGACTATAGGATTTGTAGATGCCTCAAAACACCATGCCTTCCAGACAGCTTGGGACCCAGTATTATCAGAGTACTGCCAGGTGTGCCTGAGTCTGAACCCCAGTTTTGTCACGTACCAGATGTAACTTAGGCAAGTTAATTAACTTTTTTGGGCTTAGGTTTATTTATGTATACAATGGGAAAATAATGAAATCTATATCATAAAGTCATACTGAGGATTAATATGGTAAATCTAGGACGAATGTTTAGTGAATGCCCAGTAAATGTAGCTATATTTATCCTGCTTGTCTCTCCTGACTTCCTACTTTGGAGCTTTGCTGGAGGAATTTCTGGTCATCCCCTATTTAATTAATTTATTAAATTATTTGTTTATTTTGCATCCATAGATAGTAAGTTACCAGTTCAGTTTCTCTATGTGTATTAATGTGAAGTCGGCTGACTAAGGATCATCAGCTCTTTCCACAGAAGTTGCCCTTTCTTTGCCTATATCTGCTTATTAAAATAACCTCTCCTTTTACTTTACAGATATATGTGATTGACAGTGCAGACAGAAAAAGATTTGAAGAGACGGGTCAGGTAAATAATTCTTCTGTTGAGCTATTTCCCAAATAACTGGGTATTCATTAATCTGCTTTGTAATTATATGAGAGCGAGGGAGGTATTTTTTTGTTTAACCTTCGCAGTTTAAATAAGATAGCCATTCTGGGAAGCAGGCAAAAATACCAGTTGCCGAAAAATAAATTAGTTGAGAATCCTTTAGACAGCTTTTTTTCCCTATTAAAGCCTTTTAGTTTTAATTAAATTGAATAAATAAACAAGGTATAAGCAAATGAAACTTACCACCATGCTCAAAAACTCATCAGGTTTCTTCCTAGGCCACATAGAAATTAACCCAGAGGAAAAATTAACTTATCATTTCCATGAACATTTTTCAATATCATCTTAATTGATCCGAGGGTAACTTTAACAAATTCAAAGGGATGGGAAGAAATGTGTGCGCCAAGACTAAGCCGCTCTGTTTCTAAGCCAAGAGACAGGTATACTTTGAACCCAAATATGGCTTCAGGTACAGAGTACAAGTCTGTGTGGTTACACGATGCAATTTGCAGACACAGTTTTAAATAGAGAAGCAGGAACATAGACTTATTACTGAGCATACTGATAAGAAGCAAGTAGAGTGGGCCTCTTTGGAGAAGCATGATCACATGTCATTGCAGAGTCCTTGGCATATGTCATAAACTACCACAGGTGGCCTTCCAAAGGTAGCAGTTCCCATGTTCCTGTTTCTTTTTCCTGGAAATTAGTTTGAGAACTCTCTAGACTCTTGAAGACAACCATTCTATACCCTGATGAATTCTGGATCATCTCTCATGAAACCCAGTGCTAACCCTGAGCTGGGAGGTGAAGGGTATCTTATAATGATCTGCCTCTTAAACAGTCTAGTTCTCTTTGACAAATCAAGTATCTTCAGTAACTAAAATGTGGGTTTAATGGGAAGAGGTGGATCCTGGCATTTAGGTTAGGTTAGGTTAGGTTAGTATACACCCTCTCCTGTACTTATTGCAGACAGAATCAATGTACAGTTGAGACACCCTCCCACCCCCAACCAATAACCTAAAAATCAGAGACCTTGCCAAATGGACTAATACAGTTACTTTAGGATGTGGGTTTGAAGAGGTGTAATGCACATGCGTGCATGTTTTGGAGATAAAGATTAATGGAACAGAATTATAGTTAATGCAGTTGTCATTTTCAGTTTATATTTTAAAATAGGCATATGTATATACATATGCACTGAAAGTTATTTGCACTAATAATCTTGAGTTAGTTTTAAATCTCTAACCACAACTTGTGTTCTCCCTTGAACAATGTTTCTCAAAATATGATCCATGAATCCCCCATAGTAGACCCAACTGGGGAGCTCATTAAAAATGCAAATTCAGCCCCCCCTTCCCGTTTCCCACCCTGTGTGGCCCCCACACACCTGTGTGGAGTGAAACTGTGTCAAAAACTGATGATGTGCAACTATAAAGACTGCTCTTGGCCCTCCCACTTTTCTCTGTCTCTCTCTGTCTCTGTCTGTCTTTCTGTCAAAAGCAATAAAATAAATCTTTTAAAAAATGCAAATTCCTGGGCCCTGACTCAGACTTTCCAAAGTCAGCATCTCTGGGGTAGGCCCAGGAATCTGCCAGGGGATTCTTCTACTGACTCAAGTTTGAAAATTGCTGCCCTTGAAAGTTGCTAGTAGATAAGCTTAACTGTTTTGTTTTTTCTGATTAGAAGTGAATGGTTAAGTATAGATTTCATCCTTCCCTCCCCATCCATTCTCAAAATGATCTAGGAGCTAGCTGAATTACTGGAGGAAGAAAAGCTAAGTTGTGTGCCGGTACTCATCTTTGCTAATAAGCAGGATTTGCTCACGGCAGCGCCTGCCTCTGAAATTGCGGAAGGACTGAATCTGCACACCATCCGAGACCGAGTCTGGCAGATCCAGTCTTGCTCAGCTCTTACAGGAGAAGGCATTCAGGTGAGATTATCAGAAGACTTGGTCACCTGGCAACATGACAGCCAACCAAGGTAGTCTCTCTCTTTGGTTGGGATGATCTAGATAGAAAAAGATATGAAACAAATAGCCTTTAATCAGCAGATGAACCATTTCAGGATGTGGAGAGCATGAAGTTTGGTTTTTTTCTACTTGGCAACCAATATGACATCATTAACTGTTCTAGGAAATCTATACTCAAACCACCCCACACAAGCAACACACTACCCCATTTAGGTAGGAAGTCAGAACAGAAGATTTAGAAGATGCTTTCTAACTCTAGGATTCTTTGATGATTGGGCGGGGTTTTGTGTTCTAATATTATAGACACTAAATACGTTTGCTCCCAAGGTAACAAAGCCATCAATAATCATGACCACTATCTGTCCTAGAAGTGTTTTGGTTTTGTCCTTTGGATATCTTCACTGCCTTCAGGGTTGCTGTCTGTTTCCTGCTACTTCAGGTTGCTTTCCCACTGGGAGGATTCTGCTGATAGAAAGCCTATGTTTTATACTGAGGAGCTATATACTAAAGAGCAGGCTCCTCTTCATTTGACATTAACTTAGAGCAGAAAATAGTTGTGTCCCAGAAACCTGAGAGGCTATTTCCTCAAAGAGCGATAGACAGTTTGAGCTCTAATGCTTCCTACCAAGTAACCTCAAACCAGGTGACACTTGGAATCAGACTTCTAGGGCTATTTTATTCTAAAACTCCCCCACGCTCCACATGCCTCATTTTAACATCTGGTGGACCTGCCAGGGAAGTGATACCAGGCTGTGAGATTTGGACAGTACTGCTCCAGGATGCTGTTGGGGATCTAACAACATCTAAAGAAACGGTATCTTTCCTCATTGCCATATGGCATATGTTTCTAATGTCATGACCAGTTTGCTTTCCTCTGAATTTGGTGTGTTGAGTCACGAGCCTGCGATTTGATTCTCAGTCATTGTCCTACAGCCTCTTTCCATTGCCCTTCTAATACTCTTCTTCCCTCTCTCCTAAGACATTTGACATTGATTTGTCTTAAGAATGCCTGACTGCTTTTACTTCAAGCAAATAATTACATACTAGAATGATCTCACTTGTTCCACCTGTTTGCTGCTTTCTTTTCTCTCTCTCTCTTTTGCTTTGTTTTGTTTTGTTTTGTTTTGTTTTGTTACATAACCAGGGCCCGATTCTGTGCTTGGCCTCTAGATCTGAGAGCAAACTAGTTAATACAAGACAAGCGCTCCCACCCCAGACACCTGACCCTCTGAAGCTCTTGTGTGTGTGTGGGGGGGGGGGGCACACAAGTAGCTAGAGATGACCTCAGTGGGGGCTCTCAAGTAGCTAGAGATGACCTCAGCTACATCCCCAGAATGATTGCTGGAGCTCCGCTGTGGGTCTTGGTGAGGTTTAGGTTTAGAGGGGGGCGGTGCTAAGTCTTCCTTCCTTTGTAGACTGCTGATAAAAGTAATCTATTCTCATTGTTAATCATATAAAAAGTATATGAAATTTAAAACTGAAAAGTTCTTTCCTCTCCTCTAGTCCCACTTGAGAAAGAAACTAGCCACCATTGATAGTTTTATTCTTCTTGAGTCTTCTCTATAAAGTTACAATCACATATGTGATTATACATCTATCAGGTTTCAAATTAACTGCATTTTCAGCTTAATTTAATCTGATCCAAGAAGTATACTACAGAGTAGGTAAACTCTGATCATTTTATTTAGCTTCTCACTTTTAAAAAAATCAAGTTTTGCCTATGACATTTCCCTCAATTGTGCATAAGAGGGTCTTCATGGGGCCTAGGCTTATTTTGGTGAGAACGAGGCCTTCTTGTGTTTGTTCAAACCACATCATCAAGAGGACTCTTCCTCCTTATTGTAGAACACAAATATAGAAGTAAAGAACGTCTTGAGCTTAGGGGCTGTAAAGGTGGGACTAAAGAAAATAAACACATTTTGTGTCCCTACTTCCAAGAAAGTAGGAATCCACAGCTCCATAATCTTTTTTTTTTTTTAACTTGGTCTGAGTGTTGAAAGGAAGAAAAAGCAAAGCCAAAATTAGCAGTGAGGTTCTTGTTTCATCAGCCAGGCTTTGGGATGTAAAAAGGAGGGACTAGACTTACCTAGAATAAGTGTTTAGAGTAGTGACATTCAAGTCAAGTCTCTTTCTTCAGAGGAGCCTGGAGACTGGGAGGGAGCTCTGGTCACTCATTGTCTTCCCAGCCTTTACCCGGCCCTGTCAGACGGAGGTTACAAGGATAGAGCTCTATGTTCCTGACTGTGTACCCACCATAGAAGGGGGTCCCCTTTAAGTCACAGGAGCTTTAGGTCAAAAAAAGAGGCAGTGAGGTATCAGACAGAAAGTGGGGGAGGACTTTCAAATTAACCAGATTAATTCAAGTGAGATAATCATGTATGGTTTGATTTTGTTAAGATTAAGTTTTTCTCAAGAGCAGGGACCTTCAGCAACCAGATTCATAAGAAATGATATCAAGAGAGATCTAACAAAGGACTGGGAGCAAAAAAAAAAAAAAAAAGATGATGATGATTTTATATGGAGGAGAAATAGTTTGAAGGTCACGTAATTAGTTTAGTAGATAGTACCATGGTGTATAGAATTGGGTAGTTAAGACTGGGATTTCAAGGTTAATGAGATTAGATTATGGTTAATAGAATGATATAAATTTAGAGAATTTAACCATTATTTGAAATGAGTTATTTAATAAAAATGTTAATTAAGAAGGGAATCTGCTGTCTATTGTCCTTTAATGGTAACCTTTGGGGACTAGAGAAAAGTCATGGCGTTTTCTACGGAAACACTTCATTGTGAGGCTCTCAATGACCATGTCCCTCCCTCAGATAATACTTCTGACCTAAGCTCTTGCCCACTCAGCCAGGGTCTTGGTTTTCACTTTAAAAAGAGTCACTTAGGTAGAATTCTTTTCCTAAATTGCTTAGTCCAAGTGCAGACCTTTAATAATTCTTATCAATTAAAGTTTTAAGTATTCCTCAAATTGAAAGAATTTACTAGAAAAATGTCCTTTAAGATCACTCTGACATGGATACTGTGTAAAAATTACTAAAATTTTCTAAATTCTTATTTCATCCTCCCACTGCACCCTCCCATCGCTTCCCCTTGAAAGCTGCAGTAATGCACGGAGCCAGCAGAATGGCCTGATATTATGAAATGGGTCACGTAACACCGGGCACCACAGCTCTGGTGACCCTGAAAGAAAAAGAAATGTAAAAAGGTTAAAAAAAAGGCCTGAAATTTCTGTTATTGTTTCAGTATTTAAAGACATGTCCCCATTTATATTGTGTTTGTGTGTATGTGTTTAATCAGAATGTTTGAGAGACCAGTCTTATACTGATAAATAACACCCTCAAGTGGGTAAGCCCGGGGAATGGCCAGAGGTTTGCTAGGTGAGGAGCTGCACCTTCTGAACTAACCAGACAGGTATACCACTTCTCCTTAGCTGATTTGAGGTCATGGAAATTAGTGGTTCCTGGGGTGGATTTCAGGTTATTGTTCTACCTGATGTTCTGAAGGCAAATAAGTACAGTCTTTACAAGAACAGGCAGTCCCATCTGTTGTTCAACAGCCCCTGTTCTGGGTGTGGAAACTGACTTCTGAGGACTTCAAGAGCATCTGGAACAGGTCTTTGCCTGATTGATGGTGACCGTCATGTAATTAAAGCAGGTTTTCATGGGAAACTGTCACGAGAACAGCACAGGTAAAGGGGACTAGGAGCTAAAGGAGAGCATCAGTCTCAGGAACCGTGTCCTGCTGAGAGGGCCAGAGGCCAGAGGAGTGGTCAGCGGAGACCTAGTTACATCAAGTGGACGAAGGCAGAAAGAGGAGAATCTGAAAAACATCTGGGAGGGAAAACCTGTGAGCCAGGCTACCTCACAGACATGGAGGCTGCCTCCCTCTGCACCCTTGAGGCTGGGCCAGGGTTGCTAGGGCCTCTCCTAATGTATAACATCTAGCCCCGCAACGCTCTTCTCTTTCCCTTGGGTGTATAGAAAATAATGAACAAAGAATCAGGCTTAAAGCCAGAGAACAGTAGAGAGAAATCCACCCCTCTTCTACCTACAGACCTGAATTTGAACCCCAGACCACAGCTGTCCTTCGGTGTTGTAATGTCAGGTGTTTGAAGACATTTTCTTTCTAACACGTTGTGTGTGTGTGTGTGTGTGTGTGTGTGTGTGTGTGTGTGTAATTAAAATTGTACTGGAACAATTTGCTTTCAGTGCAGAGATCAGCAGTTTCAACCTAATCTCTAGCCTTAGTCATAACAGAGACCTGCCTACACCAACAGCTTTGAACTAGCAGCAAGTTCTCCTGGGTATTGCTCTCCCTGCCCCCATCTCAAGCTCACCTTTTCTTTTCATGTCTCTCCCACATTCCCTGCCTGCCTTCTCTAAACAAGGGCGAGGGTCTGGCTCACAGTAATCTCACCTACATAGAAAGGACCACTAGTGGAGCCCTGATATGTGAGCTATACTTCAGAGTGCCTTGCAGATGAACACTAAACATCTGCTAGCTCCGTTTCTTGTTTTTGTTCCTTTTTCTTTGGTCTAGGGGACTTTTACCTTAATATACCAACAGAATTTTGTTATTTTTGAAAATGACATTTACCACTTCTTTCTAGGGCTGGCATCAGTTATTTTTGACTCCAAGTGTACATGGAACTGCTAATCTGCAAGTCAGACCTCAGGTTTATTTTTAAATTTTCAAACCTCTCTATAGACTAAGAAAGCAAGCTCAGGACATTCGATTTTGCTACCCCTCTGGT
This sequence comes from Craseonycteris thonglongyai, assembly GCA_004027555.1. Classification (NCBI taxonomy): domain Eukaryota; kingdom Metazoa; phylum Chordata; class Mammalia; order Chiroptera; family Craseonycteridae; genus Craseonycteris; species Craseonycteris thonglongyai. The sequence goes on from PVKE010005844.1 coordinate 7,780, forward strand.
GTAGTGCTCTTTGTCACCAGAAAAAATATTAATAGCAAGCAGTATTTTATGGATGCTGCATCCAGCTGCTCCTTGACCCTGGGGCCCCTTAACATAGTAGGATAGGCTGCATTGCTCAGCAAGGGTCTGAGCTCCTCCTCAGTCTAAAAGCAATTACTGACGTGATGTGACGTGTAGTCCTCATGGCATTAAAAACCAGGCCCACCCAACCATGGCTGCCACTGCTTCCTTCCAACCATCGAGCAATGATGGATGCACACTGTAAAATGGTCAAATTAAACGGAGCAGTGCAGTCAGAAACCACTCCTCCCATAGAAAGGGGCATCGTGCTATAATCCTGCACCATTGAGATCTGTGATGAGTAGGTCTGCACCCCTCTGCCTTATATTTTTTGCAGTGGTTATAGCAGGGAATAATAATCATGACATGGCAAACTTTATTTCTTTTCCATGAGGCCAGACAAAGCTCAGTATTTGAGGTTCCATGTCTTTCTTTAGTCTCCATTACTGAATTGAAGCTAATCAATTTAAATTCATTGTGAGTAAGGTGGTCAGGGGGCGGTGTGGTGGAGGACGGAAGTGGGGGACTACTCATGCCAAAAGATTGTCATCCTCCTGATGAAGATCAAATGTGCAGAAATTTGGTCAAACCAGTTTTTAACAATAAAGGTTCAGCCATTAAACAAATCTATGAGTTCATTTCCTTCTTTGGAGGCAGAATAGTAACCTACTTCAAGTAACCAATCACCTTTTCTCAGTCGTGTTTTAAAAACACAGCTCTGCCAAATTAAGGTGAGTGATGTCGCACCCTAATTTAAACGTGAAAAGCAGAACGTCCTGCCTCTTGCTAGGATGGACGGACATTGTCTCTAAATGTAGTTTGCACTGGAGGTGGTGGTTTTGGCAGAAAGATAGAATACAGCGAGGTAAATACGCAGTTTCCACAAGCAGAGACACCTGGCAGTTCAGGAATCTTGTGAGCTCAGGGGCCAAAAACAGCCTCTAGCACCTTCAGGAGCTGCAGCCAAACTATGCAGGGCCCTGGGCCTGGGGCTGCCCCACCTCCTGCTCCTGTAGTCATCTGTGAGTCACAGGGAAGTAACTCCTGGAATGGCCTTCTTTCCCAGCTTCAGGGCAATTCCCAGCTTCTCTCTGTGCGGCAGGGCTCCTCCCTCCAGCACTTGCCCATATTCACTGAGAAACGGTGATGGTTAAAGATCGTGGGTGCCAGAGCTAGACTGCCCGGGTTCACAGCCTGCCTCTGCCACACACTATTCTGTGCCCCCATTTCCTCATTCATAATGTGGAAATTATATAGTATCTACTCCACACAGTTGTCACCAGGATTCATTTCAAGATATAAATGAAGTGTGTGCTGTAGGCCAGACACCATGCGTGGTGCTGTAAACAACCTCAACCCAGTCTGGCATGGACCCTCCCCTCAGGGGTCTTACACAACACTATTGTCTCTCCTTTCCAGTGGGCTGCTTGGCACAGCTTCTCCCTAGTTTGTTGAAGAGGTGTTGTCCCTGTTGACTACAGCCTCCCTCCCAGCCCCCCACCTCCAGCTCAGGCCCTCCAGGTAACAACAGGAAAGGTACAGCTCTCCAACTCCCAGACACTTCAGATCAGGACGCCTCACCCAGCCTGACCATGACCAGCCACAGGGCTTGACCCCTGTTCATTCTTCCTGCGCTTCCATCCCTGGTGGGTGCGGACCCCCCAGCGCCCTCTGTTGGCAGGACTGAGGCTGGCAGGGCTTTTTTTTTTTTTTTTTAAATATATGTTTTATTTATTTATTTATTTTGACAGAGGAGAGAGAGAGGGAGAGAGATACAGAGACAGAACTGAACTGGGGGAGCTCCCAGTTCAGCATATGGTTCCACACGGGCCGGGGCCGGGATTCGATCCTCGGTCCCCGGGGCTGCAAAGTGAGCGCTTAACCCACTGAGCCATCCCGGCTTCCCCATAGGATTTGCCACTGAAGCCCTCACAGACATCTGGAGGACACTGGCCCCTCAGCAGGGCTCCCGGCTGCAATCCCAATAACAGATACTCAGGAGAAAGCTTGCTCCTCACCCTCCACATTCTGCTTCGGGTTCCTGCAGCTGAGTAAATATTTTTCCTATCTCTGACTGCATTCATGTTCAGTTACATATAAGAAAAGAACCCCCCGCCCCCCCAGCAGCCATAAAGCACAGGGGGGAGAACAGCACTCATACAGTGTGGGGACGCTGTCCGTGAGTTCTCAGAGAAGACGATTTGCTAAACTATTGCAAGTCTCTACGGAGGAGGAAATACTGAGGTGTGCACCCTAGATAGTGTGTGTGCGGGCTCCTGAGATGGAAAGGGCTCCCTAAGTGCTAGCTATTCAGCTTCGAAGGCAGAGGAAAGATGGTTATCTTATTCATCCCTCTTTTATTTGTAAAATCTTTTTTGTCTCCTGGCAGGTGATCATTTTTTTTCCTGGAAACCAATTAGCTGCTAAAATTAAACATGCTTCTCTTTAAATTAATCCTTTTCATAGAATGGTCTTAAAACTGGCCTCCGCCTTTCAAAGAGCTGACCCAGTTGTAATTGTAGATGCATTTGGAAGCCACCTTTCTCCCACCTTGGCATTGCTCCTCCCTAGTCCCCACTGCTGCCAGGTGCTGTCCACCTTTGGGCCCCCAGCCATTACCAGCCTCGTCTTGGCAAACGCCCCAAGGTCTGCTCTGGAGCAGCCGTCAGCCTATCTGGTTCTCCTGCCCAGGCGCTCTGATGGCAACTGGCAGAGTTTTAATCACTGTAAATTCAGGTTATGGTCAGATTAGCCAGGAGATAGGATGCCTGCTGGTTGTTTTGCTGTGATGTATTGTTTATGGGATTAATGCTCTGAACGGCCCAGGGTGTCAGCTGATATTTATTACCTTTAAGCTGGCTCAGCTGTTCAGGTTCAACAACTAGCTCCATGGTCACAGGAAATGTGGGGCTGTGCATGTCATGTATGCCCTGAGATGTGCAAATGTGACGAGGACCTGAGCGAGCATGCGTTACAGGAGCCTCCTTTGATTTTGTTCTGGGCTCCTGAGGGAACTCCACACACCCCTGAAGGTCAGAGAGACTCCAGGGAAGTGGAGGGGACTTCGGGGTTAGCAGCAAAGGGGGTTGAAAAGGAGGTCATGTCTGGCGTCCCCGAGAAATCGTGCCACCTGCCAGGTGACTGTAGGCATTGTATGGTTTTTACATCTGTCCCTCTCCAGCCTTCTAAGAGCGGACACTTTCAAGGTCACCGTGCCTTTAAGGAAATCTCCCCAGTCCCTCTGCTTGGTAGTGCTTAAGGAATCAGGCCAGGCCCCTTTAAACCTATCTGTAGTGCTGCACGAAGAGAAATAAATGCACATCGCTCAGTGTGTGTCTAGTAACACACACTGCACTTCATTTGTTTTTCCAAAAAGAAATTTAATTTAACCCAAGTGTACACTGCCACACTGTAAACACACCAGGGCACCAGAAGGGTGGCTTATTGAATTTAATGCCCTAGCAAAGGTCAGCTTTTAGAAAAAGCCAAAAATGGCTGGAATCTTTCCTGATAGCTCCTCAGTCAGGCCTTGGATCCAGGCAGATGTGTTTATTTTTTCAGAGGGAGTTTCTGAGGACCCATCTCAAGTTCAGACACTTGGCACTCCCCCTCCCCTACCCCTCCTGTGCTCTCAGAGGCCTCCCTCCTCCTCCCCAGGAGGTCACTGTCCCGGTCACCCAGGTGGGCCCCGGGGGCAAGGAACCTCCCTGGAGCTGGTGGATGAGAAGGGAAGGCCCGAGCCCCCACGGCCCTCTCTCCCGGGCTGGAGTGTGTGGTGCCTTTCTTACGACTAACACTGCCTTTCTCTGCCCCTTTCCTTCAAAGGACGGCATGAACTGGGTCTGCAAAAATGTCATTGCAAAGAAGAAATAAAATCTAGACGAATGGAGACGCAGGAACTGCAGGAGCTGAATTCTGTCCTGAAAAACACTAATTTGCTGCTTTCTGACCAAATGTTTTTCCATCTGTGTACAGCTACAGCTGTTTGAAGAGAGGGAACAGCACAGTTTAAAAAGAATCCCCATTCCAGCAGTAGATTTAACTGATCTCTGAGGTTTAGTATCATTTTTCAAATAAAGGAATTATATTATTTCCTCTGCATAATTGAAATAGTATTAAATGTCTCAAAGCACATGATTAGAAAATGAGAGCTTTTAAATGAGCAAGAGATTGCATTGCAGTTCAGACAATTCCAGGGGGCTTTTTTTCTTTCAAAAAGAAAAAGAAAGGAAAAGAGGTAGAAGCAGCTTATGCAATGTTCATTTATTTACTGACCTGTCCCTTACATTCTCCCCATGGTTTTGAAAGCATAGATAATGTTTACTGGTGCTGGTCAGTGATTTTTACCATCACCAACAGAGCAAGGGCTGCATTCTGTCCGGAGGGAAGCTGCTGAGGGAAGGGGAGGGAGGGCGGATGATTAAATCATCTTGTCATTCAGGTAGGAGGCTATGTGTGTAATCCTCACCCTTTGGAGAGGGAAAAAAAATCCTTTCTTGCAAACAAGTCACTACAGAAACATACCCCATCCCCAACCTCCCCAGCCAGCCACACAGGGAAACAGATTCTTATGACTTTTGACTGTAATGACATCTGGAATGTAAGAGAGGTGGGAGGTTTAATTCCAGAAAAATTACAAGGTCCTTAGAAAGCCCTCACATCGAGGGCTCAGGCTAGCGTAAACAGGCTTGCTCCAGTTCAGTGGAGCAGGGAGCGGCTGACTCTGAGATTAGCTGGCTTCTCTACAGCTGCCCTATAGAAGGGATTTCTAAAGCTCAAAGAATTCTGTGTTTAAATGATCACAATAGGCTGCTGCTATCAGATTTTAAAAATAAATGCCGCTTTACCATGAACCTGCTCCACTGAGAAAAGGCAGGCAGATTGATTTTTAGAGGAGATCGATTTTTACAGTGCTGGCGACTAGGTGGTGTGGGATCCTTGTGGGTGGAGAGGGTCTGCTGCCTGGAAGAACGTGCATGATAGCAGGGGAAGCCAGAAACACCCCAGTGCAGGTCTCCCCTGCCTCTCTCCAGCAAAATGTGTCCTCTGTTGATTGATTGGAGATGACTGGCTGGAGACCTCGCCTGCCTCTTGTACAAAGAGCTTGTTTCCCTGAGCCTCCAGAAATCCCCGACTCAGACATGGGAAAGCTAGCCAGAGCTTCACCCAGCTCCTGAATTGAACTCTGTTCTGGTGCCTGAGTTCAGGGGTTTCCAGAGAATGAATAAGAGACTGTCCAGTGGCTGGTGGATCCCAGAAGGCCAGCTGCCTTTTCATCCTGTGGGGTGACCCTTCCCAAACCCACCAAGGCATGTGGGCAGACCAGAGGGGCCACTGTGGCCCCTGGCCCTCACTGCCCAGCTTTCCCGTGCAGGTGAGACAGAAGCATGTCCAGTTTCAAAGGCAGGCTGGGGCGAAAGTCATTAACAATGCCAGGCACGAAAAGGAGCCCCAGGGTTGCTGTGGATGGACCTGCAAGGACTTGCAAAACAAAAGAAGGTGAAGTTTTCTTTAAACCACTGAGCTAGCTGCTGCTCCCTGCCACCTTCCTCCCCTGGCTTCTTTGCCTCACACAGGCGCCTCTCTCACTTTAAACAGAGGCAAGCTGAATATTACAAGGAACCGAAATCCCTGTCTTTCCGGCTGGAAATGTGGTTCTAGCACTTGAAAGTGAGTTTCCCTCCCAAATAGTGCACACGGGATGCGCGCTGAGGGGCAAAATGCCTGCTTTGAGGTCTGTAATTTTAGAACCACGTGATAGGGAACTTTTAACACTGGCGGTGGATGGTCTGTAAAGTATTTGTGCTTTTACCACCAACTTAGGGAACTGTTTGAAGGAGCCCTCCCAAGGCCTCGGCCAGCAGGCAGAAGCCGCTTGCCCTTCTCTGATAACAGCCCCTGTGAACGTTCAGATTTGCTTTTCAGCTAAAGACAGTGACACGGTGGACGTCACAAGCTTTCATCTTCCCTTGGAGCCCCTACTGACCCCTCCCCGGGGCTCATGGGGTAGCCGAGCGGAACCTGAAAAATGCACACTTTGAAAGCTCCCATTTGTGAAAACAAAATGCTTCTGAAGTCCCTTTTCCTCTCCCCAGCCCCACCCCCGCCCCCAGGGGCCAAGACCCAAGGCAGAACCTGAAGAAAGGGGATGCTTGGTCTCCCATCCCCCACCCGCAGGGAGTCGGTGCGGCTCGCTCTGCGCACGGCTGCATCTGAGCGTGCAGGGCAGAGGGCAGAGGGCAGAGGGCAGGGGGCACCGGGCACAGCGCCTGGGACCGCGGCCCGGGACGTGTGCTCAGACCCGCGCTGGGAAAAGGCTGCCTCCCTCCGCTCCGCCTGCCCTTCCCTGTGCGACCCCCTCTGGCTGCATCCCGTGCACTGGGTGCAGCCTACCCCTTCCCCCTCACTCTCCTCGGTTACTATGGAAACGGGGGTGTCACTGATGTGGGCTGAGCTGGGGAACATGTCGGCGCACAGCTGAAAGCGCGCGGGCGGTGGCGATGCGGCAGCCTGCCCCGCCCTCCTCCGCCCCACTTCTCCTGGCTTCTGGCAAATTCCTTGATTCCCCCCTGGGCTGCAGCGGTGGCTATTTTTGTGCCAGTCTGTGCCCCACCCGCGCTGTCAGCCGCTCCTAATCCGGCGTGGCCTGGAGGGCGACGCCATGCCACCCTCACCAGGACTCGTCCCTTGATGCCCGTCAGGAGTTCGCTTTGATTTCTCTTCTCAAGAGCCGGTTCCCACTTCCTTTTATTTTTAGCTCTGCACTCCATGTGGTTTCAGGGATCAGTCTGATCCATGGAAAGGTTCTCTCTCTTTTTTTATAGTCCCTTTTGAAAATGATAATCAAGGGAAGGGACGTGGTATTTGGTCATGTGGAAAATTCAGTGTATAATTTAGATGTCTGTCAAAATTCCGACAAATAAAATTTAGCTGAAATGAAGGTAGCCTGAATGTGTTGTGTTCTTTGCTGAAGCCCGGAGAGGGCCTGAATTCTGTTTGTCCTTTCAAAGGTTAGCATGCCTCAAGGTGGGTTTTTTTTATCAGAAGAGTATAGTGTTAACATCACCAACAACAAAAATAAAAATAACCTTTAGTAAGCCCCTCCCACATAACTCACATACATCATGGGCAGCATTAACCCCGCTTTACAGTTGAAGAAACTGAGGCCCTTGCCTGAGTTAAGGATTTTACCCAAGATCACAGAGCCATAGTGCAGGAGGGGCCTGCGACGCGGGTCTGAACACCGCAGCAATCTGCATCCTCTAGGCGACATGGGACCAGCTCATTTCCCTGCTGTCCGAGCCCCTAGCCTTCCCAGCCCACACCAGGGGTCCGCTCTGACCGGCACTGCTCCCTTGGGGGTCCCTATCCCAGATGTTGGGTGTCCTCTGTCCTCAAGGTAGCACAGCTATGATTTTGTACCATCTTTTGCACAGACAGGAAAAAGGGACAAGACATTAGGGAAGTTAGGGCTGACAAGGATACTTGCAAATACCTAACCTATACTGAGTCTTCCTTTTAGAGAAGGTTCAGAGAGGGGAACAGACGCCCCAAGTCACACAATAGGTGGCAGAATGGGTCCCCATCCAGGGCTCCGCCCTGTAGGGCAGAGGGTTCTACATGCAGCCAGCCCCACTTCAGCAGCATGGGTACCCACTAGTACCACTGGCCCCAAGGACCCACCTTAAGGGCAGGCCTTTGGCAGAATAGAGGGGAGTTTGAGGCAGGTCTAGTGTTGCCAGATAAATAGCAGGGCATTCAGTTAAACTTGAATTTCAGCTAAACAGAGAATCATTTTCAATACAAGTATCGCCCATGCAATATTAGGGACATACTTATAATATGATACTTTAAAAAAGTCATTATCTCTCTAAAATTCAACTTTAACCAGTTTTATTTTTGTTGTTTTGCTAAATCTGGCAACTCTATCCAGGACACCTAGCTCAATAAAGGAACGATGTAGTAAATTTTAAAATACGCTCTATGGTGTCAGAGCCATCTGAGGTTGAATCCTGCTCATCTACAAATCAGCTCTGTGATCTTGGGCAAGTTGGTTTCTCTCCTGGAGTCTTGCCTTTTTATCTGTGGAGTGGGGCTAAAGTGGTAGGGAGAGGGAAAAATGAAGTACCTGGACCTAGGACAGTAGCTAGGTATAGTAGGAACGCTCTGTGCCTCAGTTTCTTATCTGTAAATGAGGTAATAGTCATCTACCCCATGGCATTCTCCAGAGAATTAGATGAAGTTATGGGGGGGTCAAAATGGCTCAGTGGGTTAAGCACTCACTTTGCAGCCCCAGGGACCAAGGATTGAATGCCGGTCCTGGCCCATCGGTGCCCCCAGTTCGGTTCTCACCGGGGTGAGACCCCAGCCCGGTTCCTGCCCTGTGCAGCCCCATGCCCACCTGTGGAATGAAACTATGTGGAAAAACCAATGATGTGCAACTATGGAGACTGTTCTGGGCCCTCCCCTTCTCTCTGTCTCTGTATCTCTCTCTCTCTCTCTCTCTCTCTGTCAAAAACAATAAAAAATAAAAGCTTTAGATGAAGTTACAGAAGCCCAGTACACATGATAATAACTGGCAGAAATTCTGGAGTCCTGGCCCTCCCAGACCCCCAAACCCCTGCAGTCCCACCTCTTCTCCCACATGGCTAACTTTCTAGGCAAGAAGCAAGTAGCCAGCAGCCTTCCCAGAGTTGCTGGAGCCAGACCCTCTCCTCTCAGGGGCTCCCAGGGCCACCCCAGCCACACCTCCTGCAATTAGATTTGTAAGTGGGAACAGGCTCTTGTCAGAGGCTCCTGATTGGCTCCAGGCAAAAACACAGTTTAGTGCTCAGTCAAGCTGCATTTTTAGGCCTCTGTCTCTCCTGCCTCTCCCACCTTAATTGCAATCTGTTCAGTAATTTCCTTTTCCAACACTGCAGAGCACAGAAAATCTTCAGCAGCACCAAGAGCTGAGCAGGGAGGAGGGAAAGAGAGCACCCACTCCCTGCAGTGGATCTGCTGTTCCAGCACTCTGTCAGGGCACGCGTGCATGTGTGTGTGTGTGTGTGTGTGTGTCCAGGACCACATAAACACATGGGCATATGGAGATATGGCCAACCCCACAAGGTCTGACCAGAGCAAATCGTTAAGTGGGCATCCACTTGCAGCAGCTATTTCCCACTTATCATATTTAATCCTTCCAACACTAACTGTAGGTATTGTCACTCACAGTTTGAAGATAGGGCTCATAGAATTTGACTCACTTGCTCAAGATCACACCGGGGGCTCAGCTGGATGAGCGCTTGCCTTGCAGCCCTGGGGACTGAGGATCAAATCCGGGCCCTGGCCTGTGCAGACCCATGTGCTGAACTGGGGTGTGCTTCCCATGCGGGAGGCCCTCAGTTCGGTTCTTGCTGCCCAGTTTGGCCCTTGGCTCGAGGGGGCGTGCCTCTCATGAGGGAGGCCCCCAGCCCAGTTCCCACCCTATGAAACCACTGCCCACCTGTGTGGAACAAAACCATGTTGAAAACTGATGACGTACAGCTGTGGAGGCTGTTCTGGGCCCTCCCCCTCTCTCTGCTCTGTCTCTGTCAAAAACAATAAAATAAATCTTAAAAAATATATATGACACAGGAAGAATGAGACAGAGGCAGGATTTGAACTCAGGCCTGTTTGACTGCTGGGCCCCAAGTTAATACCATGATACCTTTTTCCCTTTAGGCTTCTAAGCCCAGAAAAGGAGCTTAGGAATCAATCCTGCACAAAGAAACCTGGAGAGCTTTCTTTTCCCACAGTGAATAGCAGTATCCCAGGGACAAAAAGGCTTTGCTAAAGAAATGAAATATTAATGACAGAATTTCAGCAAGCAAGCTGAGTCAAGGAGGGGCCGGGCAGGGTGTGTGGGAGAACTTGCTTGGACACCTGAAGCTGAAAGCTAGAAGGGTTGGGGGCAGAACTACCACTTGGCTAAGCAAACTGCTACTCCTGTTAGTCAGTCACTGATTTGATCCTTTGATTAGCTTTATGAGATGACCATTCCTGTCCCTATTTCCCAGTTGGGGAAACCAAGGCTCTCAAGGGTTAAGTCACAGCCTGGAAATGGCTGGGCTGGAATTCCTGAGGACTCAAAGGCCCCATTTTCCTCCAAGACTCCGTCTTGACTGAACAGTTCAGGGCCATGAACTGCTGGGAGCAATGGGGGAGTGAGGGTCCAGGAAACAGGGAGGTGGGCGAAAGGCCTTCCTCCTTCTGTGCCACCCCCCTCTTCAGGATCCACGAGACCTTCCTAGAGTCCCAGAGATGGCTGCTGCTCTGAAGGCCACCAGCAGTGAGGGCAGGGGGTCCCGGCCCCACCCTGACAAAGGGAAGAGGCTGGGATGGCTGTTGCCCTTTAGGCCCTGGCCTGGCTTCAGCTGCCTCCATTGGTACCCAGGGCTCAGCAGCCCGTGCCCAATGCCCTGGCTTGACGGGGCCGCAGCCCCGAGCACCTGTTTAGACAGTGGAGGGGAAAAGAAAGGGCCAACTGTGGGCGGCTCCACAGGGCCACCAGTCTTCCTTTGCCTGGTGAACAGAATGCATGTTCCTGAGACGGGACAAGCCTGTGCCCTGGGCCGCTGCTGGCCCCTGTGGGAGAGGCTGCGTCATACCAGGGTACACACTAGCTAAGGACCTCTCAGCTGTGTGCCCTTGTGGAGGGCAGAAGCTCGCAGGTGGCCCCATTACACCAACCAGACTTCTCTCTGGGCCAGGCTCTCCACACTCCCTGGTCCAACCCAGTTCTCGGTCATACCTGGATAGGCTGGCCAGACGTCCTGTTTTAAACGGGACAGAAAACAACATTTCAAACAGTGCTGTCCCATTTCAAAAGGGACATCTGTCAGCCCACTGACACCTGGAATTTAGCCCAATGAGACTAGGCTGACCAGACATCCCATTTGAAATGGACAGTGTTGCTGTTTTCTGTCCCGTTCCAAACAGGACGTCTGGTCAGCCGACACCTGGACGACCTGCTCTGGGGAGTTGGAGCCCACCAGCTTCCCTTGTTCAGCCTTCCGCTGCCAAGAGGTCAGAACCGCACAAAACCCTATTGGCACGCCACCCGCATGCCCTTGGATTCCGTCTGGGGCAGGGATCTGAGCTGAGACTTTTGAATATGCATAGGGCCTCCCTGGATGATGACAGGACCAAAGCGCTTGTCCTGCCTGGATGCTACGGATGGCTTTTGAGAGAAAGGGATGAGGAGCTCTGGTTTGTAAGCAGCAGCCTATCCTGGGGCCAGGACATAATCCAACCCAATTCTCCCCTCCACTTCCCCGGCTCCTGTGGGGATTCAGCCAACTCCCTAGCCCCCTTTCCCACCCGGAGACCCCTCCAGATCTGCCAGAGCAGCAAGTTGAAAGGAAGAAAAAGGGGGAGGAAGAGGGCCTTCAGGGGCTGGGATGCTAATCCAGGCTGGAGGGGGTGTCTGCACAGCTGCAGGAAGCCCCCCCATCCGCGGTCTGTGAGTGGGCACACCACCCCCTCCTGCCCGCCTGCCACTGCTGCTGAAACAGTTGGTCCTAATGAACGCAAAGCAGGCCGGGCAGCTGTGTGCATTATCCATATGCATGGGGAGCTGTATATTTATCCTCACATCCCACCCTGCCCTGCAGCTGCCGTCCCCTGTGACAGGAGGCTGAGTGGGCATGAACACCCAGGCTGCTCCCGGCCCCTAGGCCTCCTCTCCTTCCAGCCCTCTCTCCCCAGCCCACGCCCACAGCCTGCACTTGACCCATTTTGAAGGGAGAAGTTTGTGTGTGTGTTTGCAAGAGAATGAGAGAGTACACACATCATTTCCCTAGCTGGTGCTTTTGATTGCCTCTGAAGTATCTTGATTGCGGACGTACAATGGCATCTTGCTGCCAGTGCTCCCTCAGCAGCTCCTGGCTCTGCGCCACCTCCTCCGTAGGGCCGGGGTTTTCTGCTGACTCCAGAGCCCCTGGCTGACTGGCAGGGAAGAAGGCCTGACCCCGGCTTCCACGCCTTGGCCTGAGCAGCGGGACCTGCCACAGTCCCTCCGGCTCCTCCGGCTGGGGCCCGCCTGCCCCCTGCGCTCCTACTTCCTCTGTCACTTGGACCTCCTGCTGCCTCCTGCCTGGTCACCTTGTGCCCTGCTGCCTGACTGCTCACTTCCTTTGTTCTGAAATGCAGATCCCCCATACATGTGCCTTCAGAGGCCCTCCTGCGAGGGATACTCAAAGCCAAACTTTCTATCCTGTCATTCAAGACCGCTCTGATCTGAGCCCACACCTTTTTATAGACCTGTCAATCATGGACTCTCTCACATCTACCCTGAGCTTCAGATGAGCTATCCTTACCATCCTCCACCGTAACCCCACAATTTTATTTTCCCACCTGTGCTCATGGCCACCTCCCCCCGGGGATGTCTCCCCTCCTTGTGCTCTCCTTACCCCTCTTTTAGGGTACGATTCAGGTCCTACCTCCTCAGGAAGATGGCCTGGTACCCTCTAACCCACAGGGCTCCCCTGTGAAACTCCTAGGGCCTTGACAGCGTAGGCATTAGGCATTCGCTGGCTCACTTGCTCTTTCATTCATTCACTCATTCAGCAAATACCTCTTGAGCAGAGAGGCAAAGCACTTACAATGCCTCAAGTCCCGACCCTGTTCCCTCACACCTTTCTGACCTCATCTCACTGCTCTGCCCCGTACTCACTCTTTCCAGCCACACTCACCCACTTGCTGTTCCTGAAATGAGCATCATCTGCCTCAGGCCTCTGCCCGGAACACTCTTCCAGAGACCCAGACCTTGCCTCCTCATGTTCTGGAGTCTCTGCTCAATGTCACCTCAGTAAACCCATCCGGCCCACCTCCCTATAGAAAAATCGCCATGCTTCCTCTCCCCTACGAACCTGCCCTACCCCCTCGCCCTGTGTGACTTCCTTCACAGTACTTCTCACCAACTCACATTTACTAATTTTTTGGAAAGATTTATTTTATTGTTTTGACACAGAGAGAGACAGAGAGAAAAGGGGGAGGGCCCAGAACAGTCTTCATAGTTGTACGTCATCAGTTTTGGACAGCTTCATTCCACACAGGTGGGCGCGGGGCCACGCAGGGTGGGAACAGGGTGGGAGCCTCCCTCGTGGGAAGCACACCCCAGTTCAGCATATGGGTTTGCACGGGCCAGGGCTGCGTGGGACTCGATCCGTGGACCCTGGGGCTGCAATGTGAGCGCTCAACCCACTGAGCCATCCCAGCTTCCCTCATTTATTGTTTATTGTTTGTCATCTTTTACTTCCACACTAAATTACCAGCTCCAAGAGGGCAGAAAGTTTGTCAGTTTTGGTCATCAAAGTATCCCCAACTTTGGAACAGTGCCCAGCATTAGAAAGACCTGAATTATTTGTTAAATGAATGAGTGAATTAATAACACAGGCACTATGCTAGGCTCTGAAAAATCAAAGATGACTAATATTTCATGTCCTTTGGGGACGCATAGGCTAGTTGGACACATAAGCTATGCAGCTTGTAAACAGAATTAGTTAAAATACTGAGTGAGAATGTTAAGTGGAGGAGTGTGGTTGGCCCAAGAAACATAAACCTTGTGATAGCTGTCAATGCCCGGAGGTGGACCAGGCCAGCACCAGACCTGGTACTTCACATGCAATTGCATTACTCCTCATGCCCACTCTGGAACGGGTAGAGAGGGTGCACAGAGGAGGCAGGACTCTGAGGCTAGTGAGACAATCCAGGCAGAGGGATCAGAAGAGCCACTGGGGCCTGGAACCACATGGACTGCGGAGGACTGACTCTGAGCATATGGTTCTGATGGGTGGAGTCCGGGGAGCTGCAGCTATTAGGAATGGCATTTGGTATGGCTGGAGAGTCTCTCTCTGTTAGGCCTTGAGCTGCCCATTTGCATCTATGCCCCCTCCCTGCTCAGTGCCCTGAATTCACAACCAGGCACCCACGACACCCATATGTCAAATGACTCACTGCCATTCCCCACCCCACCCCCAGGTAGACCAGAAGTTCACATTACTTTTAACATTCAATTTTTGGAAGCTTCCTCCCTCATTCAGCTTCTGAGATGTTGCTTGTGCCACCTCCAATCCCCCATCCTATGGGCTGTTGAGAACTACACCATACACCACCCCACATACCACCCTCTTCTTGCCTCAATGTAAATAATGAAAATTAACTGATGGCACTCAGCAGATAGGTTCGCTCTCAAAAAATATACAACTATTGAAGATCTAGTGCAAGGAGATATAAATATTCCGATTTGCTGCTGTTGAGAGGAACTAACCACACAGCAATTTCAAAAAGCTGGTTGCCCGTAGTGGGTTTAGTCCACTTCCAAGTCCCTGCAGCATGAATGTCAGGGACGGGATTTTAGGGAAGAAACCCTGGGCTCTTGAAGGCTTCCCTCACTCAGGGGTGTGATCCCCACATGCTATGGAGACTTCGGTAGAGACCAAAACCCTATACACCAGATTTCTCTTTGTTATTTGTGGATGTAGTGTCTTGACGTAAGTTTTCTGTCACAGGAGAAATTCAAGCACAGGGTGAATATATCCCTCCCTGGGAGGAAAGAAAACCTCTGGGAGTGCAGGTGGGAAGGATAGAGTGTTGAGGGAAGAGAGAGAGAGAAGCTGACGGTAGAAGCTAAAGATCCTAAGGCCAGTCCCCAGCTGGTCCAGGTCTCTAACTTCTCCCCATGAGTCTCCCAACCCTAACTACCTCTGCCCTACTCGCATTTGTTTCCCACCCCCCTCTGGCTCCAGTGAAGTTTCTGGGATCTTGGCCCCGAATCCTAGGCCCTTGCCTCAGTACTTCTGCACAGAGTATAGGAAAGCGGTAATCCAAGAGTGCCTTCAATTTAATTCCTGCCCTTTAACTTGAAGAGACAGGATTCAGAGGGTTCTAGAACCAGTGCCAGGATTTCAGATTCTTTTTTATATCTTTTTATATTTATAGAGAGTAATTATTTTATCTTCAGTGCATATTTATTTTTATTTTACTTTTGACAGATACAGAGACAGAGACAGCTAGAGAACCAAACTGTGGGAACTCCCCAGTTCAGCATGTGGGTCCTGCCTGGGCCGGAGCCGGGATTCGATCCTCGGTCCTCGGGGCCTCAAAGCGAGCGCTCAACCCGCTGAGCCGTCCCGGCTTTCCCTGGGATTTCAGATTCTAACGACCACTATTTCTGTTGTTGTTGTTAAATTTATTGGGGGTGACATTGGTTAAAATTATATGTCTCAAGTGTACAGTTCTATAACACATCATCTATATTTGTGTGTTCACCACCCAGAGTTTAGAGACCCCTGTTTTTAAAGCCTCTCCAGTGAGCATAAGCCCCAGTATGGTCAACAGCTCCCTTTCTTTGTAGACCCAGAGCACTAGGTTGAGAAAGAACGTCCCCTAGACCTCCCTCCTCCCCGCACCCCGGAATTTACTGGACACAGAGGTGGGGTAGGGAATCCCCCAGGGGCCCAGGTCTGGGCCTGGAAGTATTCATCGGTTGTCCCCCACCCTCAGATGTAAGAAAGTGAAGGTGTCTGAGGAAAGGGCACGGTGACAACGATAGGGTCTGGGTGGGTGGGTGTGAACATGGCCAAAAGTGATGTTAGAACACAGGGTCTCGGCTTCGAGAAAGAAAGGGGCCTAGGGCGCTGACTCAGCGGTGTCGCTGCTCTGGGAGTTCCCGGCGGCCCCACCCGCCAGGGTGCCCTTTGAAGCCCGGAGGGGGCTTTGATCTGGGGTCTGCGGTACTTTCAGCTGGCCCTGCCAGATGCACTGGGGGAGGAGCGGAGGAGCCGACCAGCCCCCCGGCCTCGCCTTCCCCTGGCCCCCTGCAGCCCCTCCTGGCACTGAGACTGTTTCCGGCTGTTGCAGGGGGCACCCGAGCCCCGTCTCCCCCACCCCTCCCCCGCCTTGCAGCTGTTCCCCAGCTGCCCAGCCCCGCCCCAGAGACAGCTGGGAGAGAGGCTGGGGGCGGGGAACGGGGCGCAGCTGCTCGGCTCAAGGCTGGGACCGGGGAGGGCAGCGACATGAAAGCGCTCGGGCCTTCGGGGATGGTGGGCGCAGGAAACCCCCTGGCGGGTGCCTCCCCGCGGGCCCTGCACATCTGGGCCACAGGAACCGCTGCCCTCCGTCGGTGGGGTGCGAGGGATGCGCTCTTGACACCCAGCCCTTCTCGGAAAGGGGAGGAGTGATCACCTCTCCGAGGAAGTTGGAAGGGCAACACAGGGGGTTGAGAGAGCCGGTATCTCTGAATTGTTAAGAGGAATGAGGCTCTGGGTGTGCCTGTGGGTGCCAGAGATTCCTGAGTGTACACACCAGTGCAGGTTCCCGGAAGCCCTGTCCCCGCCCCCACATCTCCTGCAGGCCCTATGTCACTTCCAGTTCTTTTTGGGTCTCCTTTACCCCTGACCCTTTTGGGAGGTGGGTGACAGCTGCTCCTGCAAAGCCAGGGACAGCTGGGTGGCTGGAGACAGCTGGATGGGGTTAGCGCCTCCCTGCTTCCCTGGCGGCCCAGGCACCCGGCTGCTTCACCCACAGCCTGTGTGCCTGACATGTAATTGTCTAGGGTGGGCTTTCAGAGCTGGGGCCTGGGTGGTGCTCAAGCCCATGCCACCCCACCCGAGTCTGCCTCCATATCCCAGTCTGATTGAGGTACCTGGAGAAAGGACCGCTCCCATCAGCTAAAACAAAACGAAGCCAAGTGGAAAGAAATTGGGCAGCTTTCTGTCTTGGCTTCTGACTCTTGGCACAGATGTCCCAGGGTCCCTGACAACTAGAGAAAGGGACAGTGAGACAGGAACAGATGTGAGTGGAGTTAAATGTCTATCTGTCCACCAGCACCTGCCCCCAAGCATCCTTCCACCCTGGGCTGGGGAGGGGCGAGTATGTTCCAGCCATCTGTCCCCTTTCTTTAGCCCCAAACAGGTGCAGGGGAAGAGAAGAGGGCAGGCCAGCTGTTGTCGTCCTGCTCCTGGCTCTGGCTCTCTGCCAAAATGGAAGCAATGAAGCAAGGGTCCACCCACCCCACAATGAGTAATTTTCTACTCCCACCGGAGAGGACAGAGGTACTTAACAGGACCAGAACTCTGGTTTGGTCTGGCCAGCCTAACTGGCCTGACCATGTCCTCCAATCGGATCCTTGTTTTTCTGGGAAGAGGGGCGACTAAGGGTCAGTGAGGTTTGGACCTCGGCCACAGGACTTCAAGGCTCCCTGCCTTGCTCTCAATTTCCTGGGGTGGGAGGTACTCAGGCCAATTCTACCAATAAGGAGAAAGGGAACTAGGCACCAGCAAAACTGTCCTACTACATGGAAGGGCACAGGCTGTTTTACAACACAAGCAGATCCATGTAGTGTTAGGCAACAAACAAGAGCTCCCTTTTAAAGGTCAGCTCCCCTGTAAAGGAGTGCTTTGATGTACCTGTCTTTTCCACCTCTGGGGGTCCCTGTGACAAGCAGGACCCTGGACAGTCCCTCATGGCAGCACTTCACAAACCCCAC
Source organism: Craseonycteris thonglongyai (assembly GCA_004027555.1). NCBI lineage: Eukaryota > Metazoa > Chordata > Mammalia > Chiroptera > Craseonycteridae > Craseonycteris > Craseonycteris thonglongyai. The sequence goes on from PVKE010005844.1 coordinate 25,349, forward strand.
AATGTCAGAATTACTGGGCCCTTAGTGATTCCCACTAAGTGGGGATCTAGGAATCAGCCCTTTTAATAAGCTCCCAAGACATGCTAAGCTTTGAGAAACTGCCAAAGGGGTAGTGGGTATGATGCTGTTTTTACGCTCAATGCCCTGGACTGCCTGGCACTTAGCATATTGTACTCAATATTTGTAGACTGAAGGAGGTAACCTTTGCAAAACTCACAGAAAGGTATTTCTTCCTGTCTGTCCTAGCTAAGAGCAAGTTGGCAGAATCTCAAAGAGATGCCAGGGTCCATGCAGCAGGGGCTGGACCTGGGAGACCCTTGGCAAATGTTCGTCAAAGGCTGAGAGATGTAGTTAGTGGCACATAAATTGATATGCACAGGCCTGGAACAAGCCAGACCCAGAAGAAAAATCAAAGCAAGGCAGGCTGGGCCTTCTATCCCTAGAAGGCCCCTCCCACACCATTGCCCAAAGACCCCAGGCCTGGGGAAGTTGGGGATAAGAGGCCAGGCAGGGAGTGGGACTGCGCCATTATGTTTATTAGGTCGGATTTCAGTGTGCGCTCTAGACAGATTACAGAATAAATACCTGGGCCTTGAGAACAGGAAGTCCACGACTGTACAAAGTGCTCACTACAGGAAGTTGCTGTGTCAAAATTCAGGCAAGGACCCAACTCAGAGCAGCCCCTCCTCCCCCACGGACCTCAACAAGGGCTGTGCTATGGTTTTTTATTTATTTCTCTTTATTATTATTAATATTATTTGCTTTTGCTGTGGTCACTATCATTGGCAAAGAGCCTTTTCCCCTTTCCTGGACACAGGGTTCCTATCTGTAAGATTCCACTCTGAGGCTGAAGGTGCCAAAAGCTGCGTGAGAAGTGGCTTTTGAACTCCGTCTGGGAGGATGGTGAGAAGGAAGTAGAAGAAATCATTCTTGGTTTAAAAAAATTAAAAAACAAAAGCCCCACAATCTACAGGTCATTCCTTATTCAGTCAGTGATCAGACTGCCCAGAAGAAAAACAAGAGGAGAAGCGGGCCAGTGGGCACTGGTCCTCCCTCCCAGGGCTCAGTAAGGAGGGCTGCCCACCCACCTCCAGAGGCACAAGGGGAAGCTGAGGCTCCTTCCAGCTCCATGGGTGGGAAGGGGAAGGAGAGGAAAAACAAAAAGAGAGACAGAGAGCTCAGCGCCTTGAGGTAGACGCTCTCCCAACGCCAGGGCCACCTGTGGCCCGGCTCAGGCCAGCTCCCAAGGTCACCTCTGCGTCCAGAGATTCATTCATTCGTTAAAAAAAAAAAAAAAAAAATCAAAACAAAGCCCAAAACAAAACAAAATCCAAAAGGATAAGGCTTGGGGGGATGAAGAAGGGAGGGAGGGAGGACAGGAAGGTTGAAGGACAGGTCTCTGAATGCATAACTCCCGAGCCACTGGGGGCTGGGGGGGGAAAGACTCCCCAGTGCCCCGCTGCCCGCGTGGCGTTAGCTCGTCACGTAGTGTTTGGTGGACGGCTGCCCATACACCCTGTAGAAATCCTGGTGGCCAGGCTGCTGGGAGGCATCGAGCCAGTCTCTGACCGCCAGGCCAGGAAGGGACTGGGGAACAGAGGGTGTGGGCGGGAGCGGGTGTGAGTACTCCTGAGAGGGCACTGTCCAGGGGAAATGGCCGGTGCGGGGGTAGGGCTGGTGGTTGCCATGGTTGGCCACGGAAGAGCAGTAACAGTTGTCCACAGAACAGACGAGAATCTTGCGGCCGCCATACTGGGGGAGGATGGGCTGCTGGGCAGCGGAGCCATTGGGATACTGCGATGGGGGGAACACAGGACTCGAGTGCACTGGCTGGGCGCCACCCGGCAGGGCCACCAAGTGCTGCGTGGAGCTGCAGGGCCCCAGGGGCTGCCCTGACTGGCCCTCGCCGCTGGCTGTGCCTGCTGCCCCATACTGGCTGCCCACAGGGCCTGACGACGTCTCTAGGAAACTGGCCTCGGGGAAGGCCGTTGAGTGCTTGCGCTTTTCGGCCCCAGAGCTGTTCACACCACAAGGATACAGGGGGACGCTTTGCAGGAAGGGCACCGGTGTGCTGAAGGGGCCTGCGGAGAGTTTAGGGCAAAAGTCGAGGAAGTTCCCATCCCCCAAGCAATCCAGGCTTCCTTTCCCATGGGGACCTTCATCTATAGAACCAAGCACATTACATCATGCAGCATCTTGGTCCATGCTCACTACTCTTCATTAACAGGTAGATACTATTATTCTCCCATTTTACAGCAGAAGAGATTGAGGCTCAGGGAGGTAATCTGGGTTGCCCAAGGTTCCATAGCTAAACGTGGCAAAGTCAGGACATGAAGAAAGGTCTAGCTGACTAGGCTCCACTCTCTCAGAGGGAAGGCTCTGGCATTTACCCCCGCCCAAAGAGCTCTCCCCACTCCAATAAGGACCCCACCCTCACCTTCTAGCATCTTCCGCAGTTGCTTCTCCTTCTTGGCCACCTCGTTCAGGAAGAGCTTGGAGTTCAGGTGGCCGACCTTAGGGGGAGAAAGGCTGCTGCTCGTGCAGGTCTGGGTCCTGGGGGTAGTGGACAGGGCATCTGCTGTGAGGAGGCATCACCAGTAAGCCCGCCCTACCACCCCCTGTGGCCCGGGCCCACCCTGCCTTCCCTGAGGGCCAGTGGCCATCTGCTCACCTGTCCATTAGGATTTTCACAGACTTGGTGTTCTAGAGGTAGAGAAAAGACTCAGTCAGTGGAAAAGGAGTCACGGGAGAGGGGAAGACCCATCTTCCCTCTCCCCAGGCAGGGCTGACCCTCTAACTCTGGCCAGGTTGTGGCCAGGGTCCTGGAGAGGTGGTGGTAGTGTCTCCAGTTTCAGAAGATAACACTAGCTAATGTTTATTGAGCAATTACTATGTGACAGACAACACTACCGGGTAAGTGCTTTTTTACATCCTTATCTTATCCACACAACCACCCTAGGAGGAAGGCTCTGCCCGTTCTCAATGCTCTATTTGAAATCTTTGGGGGCAGATGTGTTTTGGAATTTGGAAATTTTATTTCTGAAGGGAAATATGGTGCCTGTACCATATATTACATCTCATCCCCAATAGGCACCATAATCTAATACATCAATGCTTCTGTAGCTAAAGTGTTTGGATAGTCATACCAGGTGAGATAAAGACCAGAATCTGCCAACATCCATCAGTTCAGGTCAATTTTTGCTGTTAAAGGAATTGTCAGAATGTTTTTTGAGTTTGCAGAGATTTTTAAAATCTAGAATTGAGGATAAAAGACAATAGATCTATATTACCAACCCCATTTTATAGATGAGGGAACTAAGGCATAGGGAACATACATGACTTGCCCAAGGTTACAAAGCTAGAGAGAGCAGGGCGATTCCAAAGCCCTGGGAGGGCACAGGTGGGGAAAACTGGGTGGCAAGCAAAGAACTGCAGACGCCGATGTAGGAATGCCCCAGGGTCTCCCCAGCCAGTCCCAGGCCCTGCCCACCTTCATGAAGCTGACATCCTCTGTCTTGTCGAAGAGCAGCTGCAGGGAGCCCAGCAGCTTCTTGGCTTCCTGCATGCGCTCCCCGAGCTGCAGGACTTGCGCTGCGTTCTCGCTGCAGAACTTAGCCTGGGCCTTGTCCAGAACCTCCACTGTCTGCCGCAGGTCCTCGTCCAGCAGCTGGTGCAACTTCTCATACTGTAGCCGCACTTCCTCCTTCAGTTGGCTCACCTTCTCCTGAAGGCACAAAGGGCGAGAGCGGGCAGGCAGGTGAGCGCTGGGGACCTCTGGCTGCCATTCCTGCCTGTCTCACATCCTGGATGGTGGAATCTGGGACCCCAACCCCCCCGCCACCCCCAGGCTGCCCAGGGCTCCTGAGGGCAAGGTCTGACCTGCTGATTCCCTGCTGGTAGCACAGGGCTCTGTGCCACCCCTGGCACGAGTAGGTTCATGTACTAACAGTTCACTGGAGGACTAACCAAGGGGTTCTGGCGCAGAGCCAACCATGCAATAGATCCTAGCCCGAGTAAGGGATGAGCCCGGGGCCCTGCACCCAAGCTGCCCCCACCCCATGCCCGAGCTTGGGCTTAGCTACCTCCACCAGGCGCTTGTCTGACTCGAGTTTGTACAGCTGGTCCTCAATGTCCTGCTCTCGCTCCTCCAGCCGGTCCTGCTGCTTCATCAGCATCTTCTGCAGGGACAGTTGGGGCAGGAACATCAGAGGGGGCTGCAGCTCTACCCCTTACCAAGGACAGGTGAACACCATCTTCCCCTCTATAGAACAGACAGATCCTATAGATCCTTTGACCCGGATGACCTAAAATTTCTGCCATCCAACCTCTTCTGGTTCCCATGCAATCCCAGGGGCCTGGTTGGTGACAATTAGGGAGCCCTATCTTAGAGATGAGAACCCTAAGATGCAGAGAGTTCAACAACCTGTCAAGGTCATACAGGCCCTCTGGCCCAGTCCAGAGATCTTACCCTATACTTGCCTTACGTTTTGGAGCATCAAGTCATCCACCCTCACCCTTGTTCTTGATGCTGACAGCTCGGCCTCTTAAGTTCTTGCTAGCTCTCTAAGCCCCTTGGATGGACTGAGGTGGCAAGGAGACTCTGGCTCTCCTAAGACCTGAGGCCAGCCTGCTGGAAGGTGCTGGACCAAGCTGCTCATCTCAGCCCTTAGTCTCTTATCTCTACAACCAGCATCCTTCTAGCCCTGGCCCATCCCAGCTGCTCCATTCATCCTGTCTTCCCCTTCTCCAGACATATCTCTTCAAACAGGGTCTTGTCCTTGCTCAAGACCCCTTTTTTTAAAAGACTTATTTTTATTGTTTTTGACAGAGAGAAGGGAGAGGGCCCAGAACAGTCTCCATAGTTGTACATCATTGGTTTTTACACATAGTTTCATTCCACAGGTGGGCGCAGGGCTGCACAGGGCAGGAACTGGGTTGGGGTCTCACCCTAGTAACACCCAAACTGGAGGCACTCCCCAGTTCAGCACATGGGTCCACACAGGCCGGGGCCGGGATTTGATCCTCGGTTCCCAGGGCTGCACAGTGAGCGCTCAACCCACTGAGCCATCCTGGCTTCCCCCAAGACCCCTTTTTTAAAAAAAGATTTATTTTACTGTTTGAGAGGTGAGACAGACAGACAGACAAGAGAGAGAGAAGCACCCAGAGCAGTCTCCACAGTTGTATATCATCAGTTGTGACATAGTAGTTTCATTCCACACAGGTCGATGAGGGGCCACGCAGGGCAGGAACCAAATCGGGGGTCTCCCACATGGGAGGCAGGAACCTTCACTGCTGAGCCATCCCAGTGGCTACCAATTGTGCCACATTTCAGCATATGTGTTTGCATGGGCCAGGCCAGGGATTCGATCCCTAGACCTCATGGTTGCAAGGCAAGCGCTCAACCTGCTGAGCTATCCCAGGATCCCCTCAAGAACCCTAAACATCTTAGCATAGTAATAAGAGCTGTCTTAAGACCTGACTCTCCCAGCCAGGTAGGCTAGTACCCTGTCCCCAGCACTCTGTGCACACTGGAACTTCCTGCACACTGTTGATGGTTTTCTTTTTCTTGTTGTTGATGGTTTTCTGCAGCCCACAGTGCCTCCTCCTTCTCCTCGTACATCCTTCAAGGCCCAGCTTAAGGCTCCATTCCTCTAGGAAACTTTCCATGGTCCCTGCTCAGAGTTTATGCAGGTCTCTCCCTATCCTGGCCATGCAATAAGGCTGTCACATTCTGCCCTCCCTCTATAGATGTGCCATGCTATACAGTAGCCACTAGTCACATCTGACTATTTAAATTTAATTAAAATAAATTAAACATTAGTTCTTCATTTAAGCCAGCCTCAGTTTAAATGTTCAATAGCTACATGTAGCTAGTGGCTAATGTATTGAACACTAGATATAAAACATACCATCATCCAGAAAGATCTATAGAACACACTATTCTGAAGTCTAGCTCATACACTGTGGTCTGATCTCCCTACAAAACTTAAGCCCTTTTGGGGAAGCTGGGATGGCTCAGTGGGTTAAGCTCTCACTTTACAGCCTCAGGGACTGAGGACTGAACTCCAACCTGGGCCCGTGCAAACCCATATGCGGAACTAACTGGGGTGTGCTTCCCATGCAGGAGGTCCCCAGTTCGGCTCTTGCCCCTCAGTTCCGCTCCTGGCTCAAGGGGGTGTGCCTCCCATGTGGGAGGCCCCCAGCCCAGTTCCCACCCTGTGTGATCCCCGCCCACCTGTGTGGAACAAAACCATGTTGAAAACCGATGACGTACAACTATGGAGACTGCTCTGGGCCCTTCCCATTCTCTCTGTCTCTGTCTCTCTGTCTCTATCAAAACAATAAAAATAAAAAAGTCTTTAAAAAACAAAACAAAACTCAAGGCCCTTTGAAAACAGGACTTCGATGCTGTCAGGCCACACAAATGCCCCAGCACCCTGTACAACACATAGTATGTTTACTGAACAAATGTATAACATGTTTACTGAATAAACCTACTGGTTTTTCATACAAAATAAGGTTTTGGAAGCAAATTGCAGAGCCTAGCTCACAGTGAGTGTCCACTTAACAAGGAATGTTTCCTTTTCTTCCTCTGTGTGAGCCTCAGAGTGACTCTCAAGTTTGACCCCATGACCCCCCACTCCCACCCACACTCAGCTGGCTTCCCAAGTTGCCACCCATCCCTTTCTCACTCCCCCAACCCAGTTTACAGATGGGGAAACCAAGGCTAGTAAGAGAGGTCAGCGACCCTATTTTGTATTGATGGATACCCTGGAAACCAAAAGTCAGGACTGTGAGGAGAGGCGGAGCTAAAGGTGAGGCTGTCAGATTCTAAGCTTTGGATGCCTGGGTCACCTCCCCCCCCCCCCCCCCCCACCAATAACAACAACTTGACCTTTTAATGACCCAAGACTGGACCTCTAAAAACCAGCCCCAGGAGACCTGGTCCTTCCAGCAGGGCTCTGCCCCAGCCCAACATGCACTGGGAGTCAGCACCTGTGAAGAAACACAGCTGGGCAGGGGACAGAAGTAGAGGTCATCACAGCTCCGGGCCGGCAGCACTCCATAGTACTGCCCAGATACATGCACACAACTGCACACACACACACACACACACACACAAGCACACATTACTGCTGGGGCCTTGCGAACACCTCGTGCACACTCTTGCACACAGCTGCACATATACTTGCACCCCAACTGCTGTACAGTGAAGGCTGGGCCTCCTGACGGCCCCAGACCATTGAGGGAGGCCTGCTATAAACGCAACACGGCCAGGATACACTTTTCAGAACACTGGGCCTTTTTTCATCTTCCCTGTAACAGCGGGCCCTCAACTTTTTGCCTGCTGGCTGCCTCCTACCTACACGTAGGAGGAAAGGGCCCTTAGATGCATCGCAGACTCTAGGCCTCTCTTGCCTTCCCAGTGCCCCGGATATCTGGAAGCCCAGGCCCCACATACCCCCACACATCTGTGCACCATGGACTCCCTGCCAAACTGCTTCTCATGACAAAACCCCACCAGTGCCCGATTAGGGGAGCGCTTGAGGCTGAGTCCCAGGTGAGGGGGCAGGAAAGAGGCGGCCCCTCATGAGTTCCAAGCCCAGTTTCCCTCAAAGGACAAGAATGGGGCTGCTCCACTCCCACCCTCCAAACCTGTGGGAGGCCCCTCCTCTGCCCCCCTGAAGCCCCTTCAGGGAGTTCATGGCTGACTCTTTAGGGCACAGCCAGTCTTGGGGGTAGGGCTCAGTCCCTTCCCTCTTCTTTTGGGCTTTTCTAAGAGCCTTTCCTGGCAGTACTTGTACCCTGGAACCGTGCAGCACTTTCCCTTAGCTTCATGGGCCCAGGTCCTGGTTCCTGCTTGCCCAGAGCCCTCTGGAGTGGGAGCCCAGTCCAGATGTAGCAAAGGCAGTGCCACAATCCCTAGTAGGTGGCTGGGTCTTCATTTCCTCTCCCTTAGCTCAGAGGCCACTGGGGTAGGGGAGGGGTAGCAATATGAAGAAAACTGCCCAGAGGTTGCCAGCCAGGGAGGGCTAAAGGTGGCCCACGTGAGACTGCCCTCTTTCAGGGCCAGGTGATCTATCTTAATCCTGCCATAGACAACACCTGGGGGCAGCCAGGGGTTTGGGGGACCACTGCTACCTCAGGCACTGGGAAATTGAGAAGAAGGAAATGCCCTCTTGCTGCCCCTTCATTACCTCTCACCTTGGTTCCACCAAATGAATGAATCAGGTTCCCCGCTCCGCAGGAATGGAGCGGAGCAGGGAACCATGGTCTAGAGCAGAAGCACATGAAGGACCAGGCCTCCAGCAAGAGGAGGAATGTGAGGCCCAGCCCCACTCAGCCCACATGGGATCTGCTCACGCCTTCCTGTCTCTGTCCCTGTCCCTTAGGACCTAAGGCCTTCTGTGGTCTGCTCCTGGGTCTATGAGGGCAAAAGCTTCAAGAGGACTTGGGGGCACTCCATTCCCATTTCTCCAAGGCCCCAGGACATCCTGCTCCTCATACCTGCGGCCCAGTGCTCTACCAGGGGTCTCCAAACTACGACCCGCGGGCCGAGGCCCTCTCATCCGGCCTGTGGAGACCTTTTTATCTGAATAAAATAATATTAAATAAATAATTAAAAACAACATCTATGTTTTGATTCTTTTTTATTTGGACCTCGAGTGTGTAGTCAGCCTCCAAACTGCTGTTTGATAGTTAATGCGGCCTGCGGGCTGAAAAGTTTGGAGATCCCTGCCTAGACTATGCCTTGAGCTGCTCCCTCTCGTGCTCCTCCCAACCTGGAGGGGGGGCAATCGTAAGCCCCTTACCTTCCCGCCCCCGGAAAGCCTCATGTCGCTCTGGAGCCTGACTGGCCAGGCCCAGCTGGCAATTTTGATGCCACACTGGACTGGGCAGATGGGTGAGGCCATGGGAACTCTAGGCTATATAAAAGTTAATAAATAATAATAAAACCCACAAGTCAACCTTGAAGAGAAGCAAGGTCAGGAGGGAACAGGGCCCCAGAGGCTGGGCCAGAGGCAGGCCTGAGGTATTCAGACAAGGCCAGGGCTGGGTCCAGCAGCCCCTGGGTGGGGGCTGGGAAGAGGGAGCTGAGCTGCAGGAGTAGCTCTTCCTGCTCCGACCCCTACCCAGACGACTTTCATGCTACTCCAGAGCCAGCTCATCTTAACCTCCTCCCCAGCTGCCAAACCCTTCCCTGCTCTCCTACTCAAGCCCTCATCCTGGGGTGAGCATCCTCTCCCCGAGCCACAGCTCTGTCCCCTTATCTCCAAGAGGCTTCTGTCTGTCTTAGATGCCCCTTTCTGTGCCTCCTGCCTTGGGCTACCTGGGGAAGCACCAGGCTGGAACCACCAAAGACCCAGAAGGAAGAGGCTGCAGGGCAGGAGTCAGGGGAAGGAGAGAGGCAGCACTGGGAAGCAAGCCCCGGCAGACCCCAGAGAGGGTTTCCCAGCTGCAGAGTCAAATTAGCTTTTGCCATGCAGAGAGCAGCGCTCTGGGGCAGCAGAACAAAGAGGCGAGAGAGAAAGCCCCCCTTTGTCTGGGTTTGAATGCCAGGCCAGTCAGAAAGGAAGGCCTTCCCAGAGCCAGGGATGAAGCCAATCAGGCTTGCCTGCTCAGGCCAGGGCAGGGGCCCAAGCCCGGCTCACAGCTTCTTCCTATGCCTACCCAGACTGCTCTCAAAACAGCATTGCAGGATCCATCCAGGATGCTACCTCAGCAACAAGCTCACCCCCCGGGGTGAATCCCATCTTCCCCTCCTCTCCACAACACCCAACCCACCAGGTGAAAAAGTCACAAAAGACTCACCACCACCAACCACTGCCTGAGCAGGCAGTCACCCAGCACCATCATGCTGACAGTCATGCACACACACTCAACTGTACCTCACAAGTAGGCAGCAAGCAGGGCAGGCAGACACCCTCTTTCTCATAAACACACATGTGTACATCTTTCTGACCCACACACCACACACGAGAGAGACACCTATATAATTAAGTCAGTCACTCACACTGGACCTTCTTACAGATACAAAAAATGAGTCACATGTGAGATACACAACCAGACATGCCAACTACACACACACCTGCAGACTGACGTGGATGCACAGCCACCCAGAGCTGCTGGAGGCAGAGGAGTCAATAGGGCCTGCATGACAGGCGCCAGCTGTGTCAGCAGTATCTTGGGGTGGAGGTGGGGGTGGGGGGCTGGGCCTCTGCCTGAGGTTCTCTGCCTGCGGCTCAGGGAGGAAGGTCAAGCCAAACCCATCTTCTGTGCAGACTCAGGGTGGTCAAGGAAGGTGCAGCTATGCCCCTCACACCTTACATACACATAGCCTCCCACCCCTGTTCTCACGCAGCCTAAGACCTCAGGAGGATGGTGTAGGAGGGGGCAGCAGTGGGCTCTGCATTGCCTGAGTGGACTAGGCCAGGGCAGCCTTCACTCCCACAGCATACCTGACACAGACACATGGGGCGGAGACCTAGGATCTCCCCCAGGGTCCCATGCAACCCCTCCAGAAAGGGGCCACGTGAGAAGCAGAGTAACCTCCCCCCTCACAGCTGCAAACCCCAAATTGGCCCAAACAGTGGGATCCCTTCTACAGAGAACATTTCTTCCCAACTCTAAATCTCCAAGAATGCAAGGAACAGGGTCTTGGCAACATTTCCAGCCTTGATGTGGGGTCCTAAGAATGACAGAGGCACAACTATGACCTGAACACACACATACACACATAACTAGGCCTTATTTGGGGTAATTTTTCCATGTTGAGGGAGGTCATGAAATGGGGGTGCTCCAAGCTCAAAGCAGTCCTCTGTTGCTCAGACGAACCCCTAAACCTGGGGCTGGATGACACTTTAACCATCTAGGGCTGCCAGGCCTAAGCCCCCCTGAATGTCCAAATCTTGGGCCTTTAACCTCCTCCAGCCCCAAGAGAAAACATATTTGTCTCAGAGTGATCCCAGTGGGCGTCCAAGCCTCAGGGCAATGTGGCCTCTACACTTGGCTTCCCAAGGACAGAGTGGGGCAACAGACTTCACGAGCCTGGCTCTGAGGCACACCCTGCTACTCGCCACCCTGATCGCAGGCCCTGCTTGCCTTTGTGCTAGGCCCCTGCACATATGAGTGCTTTTGAGTAAGCAAGTCGGGGCCACCAGGGAGAAGTTGATCAGAGTTCTCTATTTCTAGCCCATAGGGCATTGCAGCAGCTGTCCCCCTCCCCTGCCCAGGGAGGACAGAAAAGGAAGCACAAGAAGCAGAGCTATATTTTAAGGTAGAAGTGTCCAATCTTTTGGCTTCCTTGGGCCACATTGGAAGAAGAATGGTCTTAGGCCACACATAAAATATACCAATACTAGTAATAGCTAATGAGCTAAACAAACAAACAAAAAATCGCAATGTTTTAAGAAAGTTTATGAATTTGTGTTGGGCGCATTTAAAGCTGTCCTGGTCCGCATGTGGCCCACGGGCCATGGGTTGGACAAACCTGTCTTAAGGCACGTGCCAGGTTCCATGCTGCTGTTCCTATAGCAGGAGAATTCTGTTACCCTCATCCATGCCTCCCCCAGCAGAGGCCCTTTAAGACAGACTCTCAAGGGAAAAGAGGCCCAGGAAAAGGCCCTTCCCCCTGGCTGGCCCAGAGAGGATGGAGGAGGGTTCAATGAGTTCTTCCCTTCAGTTTTTCCAAGGCTTTTTCAGTTTTTCCAGTTTTTCCCTTCCCTCCACGTTGGGGGCCCCTTTTCTCTACATTCAATAAGCCCAGTTCACACTGAGTAGTGCTGCTGGGCTTCTGAAGGGTTTCCAACTCCAGGGCCCTGGAGCACCAGAAAGAATCTGAGGGCCTGGAGTGGGGAGTCTGGAGGGAGATGAGGCAGGGGGCACAAATGCTGAGCAAACAGAATTGCACATCTGGCCCTGATGCAACCCACTACTTCTAAGCCTGCCCAGGCTAGGAACAGGAATGAACACATAAATACATACATACACACATGTGTGTGCTAACACACGTGGAGTTCCTGACAAAGTTCAGTTCCTGCTTCCATCCAGGTCCTCCCATGAGCCAGGTATCAGGGACCTGCTGGTGGGAAGTCCAGGGTATGCTATGCATGCAGCTGACACCTCCCAGCCCCCAACTACACAACTGGCAGATAGGTGCATTTGAGAGCAAAGCAGACAGCCTTAGAGACACTTGCAAAGACACACACATCTAAAGATACCCTCCTACTTATCAAATCAGGTACAACTGTTTTCTCCCCCACCCAAATGAAAGAGACCCCTAGCACTCAGACACAGCTAAGAGCAAAACAGTCGGTGCAGGACACACACACTCCTCACTCTGGTTGTTGCCTCCTCCTCTGTTCCTTTCAGCCACATCTCCGTCTTTCCTGTTCTCTCACTTTCCACTGCCAATCCCAGGACTGAGAGAACTGGACAGCCTCCGCTCTCCTGTCTCTGCCCTTTTCCCAGCCTCCTCCCCCAGCCCTTCCATCTTTATTAATAGCAGCAGCTCCCCAATACTGGGGCAAGACTGGGCTCTGCCTTCCCTGGTGGTGGGTAGAGAACACCAGGGGCTCATCTGCTTCCTCTAGGATTCTCCCTTTCCACCGGTGTGTGTGTGGGGTGGGGGTTGAGGGGTAGGGGTTGGCTCCTCTGTCTATTCCTGACACTTCCTTTAAAAAAACTGGAGGCCCTGTCCTGGCACAAACACCCAGAGCCAGCCCATCTGATTGGAAACTAACTATACTGCAAATTTTATTTGTCATCCTTGCCCTTAGCCTGTGGCAGCCCTCCTGCCTTTTGTTAGTTGTCTGTGTATGTTTTTTAATTGCTAAACAGTGACTCATTCCGACTGGTCTCCCCACAGGAAATAGCCCCCATCTACAACCATCCCTGGCCCAGAGCTTCCTCATACCCAAGCTCTCCACTGGCCTCAACTAGCCTCCAGGGGCCCCCACCCAGAAACACTCCCAGTCCTCCCAAAGCCCAACCTCACCCCCAGGCCCCAAGCTGGGGCTTCTGAGATGGCTCAGTCTCAGGCCAACCCCTTCCTTCTGGTATGACTCAACCCTGAAAGCTAGGGGACCAGGGAGGGACCTAAAAGGAACCACCCCCCCACCCACCCCCTCCACAGAAAGGGACGGAAGTATTGCCTCAGTCCAGCTCCCAAGCCCGGCCCAGAGGCCTGAGGGGGAAGGCGGTTTTGACATTGGCTGCTGCTGCAGGGTGTATACAATGGGAGGGGATGCAGTTCTGGTTCCTTAATCACTCAGCCCGCAGCCCAGGGGAGCCAGCTGCCTGAAACCAGATTGCAAGGCGGCTCAACCTTAAACCCACAGGATTCTTTTTCTGTCTTCCACTTCCCCTTCCCAAATGTGGGAGGGCTGTGATAGAGGGTTGGGCTGGGAGCAAAGGACTCAGGGTGATGAAGACATATACTCTAAGGTTTGTTCATACAGACGTGTGCAACACACAGGCAATAGAAGCCAGCGATTCTTACACATGGAGAGTGAGCTATTAGGAATAATCCCAATGGCTGAGACACTGTCCGGTGACACTGCTGGCTGTCCAGGCCTTGTCCACATAGATCCCTGGAGTTCTGCTCTCCCTCCGGAAGCTCCCTTCCGCCCCCCCAACGTGTTTCCAATAGGGCTTGAAACTAACATGGCTGCTTTTGTTTACTTCCTCATTGGTATGCCAGCATCATGGATCATGTCAGCCGCAGCAGCACCAGGACACTCATTACATAAACAGCAGCTGGAGAAGCAGAACCTGGGTCACTGCCTTGGTGACTTCCCGTAGGGGCCCACAGAAACAAGGCTGGGGGAGGGAGCTGTGTGCAAAACGGAAAAGTAACACCCAACTCTACCCCTGACAGCCCCACACCTCCGTTCTATAAATGACTCACAAGATGGACTCTATGAGCACAGGTGCAGAAATGTATCAAGTAGCCATCGGGGCCCTTTTTCCCAGGACCTTGCCCCCAAACTTTAAGAGTATTAGACTTCGGAGGGGGGCCTCTGGCCTGATGTCATAAGTCAGCCTGTCTGGGTGGGTGGTCCCCAGGCGGTAGGGAGAGTGTGTGTGTGTGTGGGTACTTGCCCGGATCTCATTCCTCCGGATCTCCACGTCGCACACCGAGTGTCCCTGATGCGCACCGCTGTAGTAGCAGCAGTACTGGCACACAGCCACCTGCTCGGCCTCGCAGTGGTAGAGGCGGTAGGCGTTGTGCTGCGGGCAGCTCCAGGCCCGCACATCGTCCGCCTCCACCAGGAGGTGCCCGCGGGCGGTGGAGGGCTGCTGCAGGTGCGTCTGCACGTGGGACTGGCAGCAGGGCGCTTCACAGCGCAGACAAACCTTCTGCGCGGGCAGCGGGGGGCCGCGGCGGCAGAACACGCAGTGCAGCGCCGTGGGCGGCTTCTCCACGTGCAGGGCGTTGAACTTCTCCACGATATTGGTGAGCTTCAGGTTCTTCTCCAGGCCCGGTTTCTGGTTGTAGGCCTGATTGCACTCTGGGCAGCGCACCAGACCGCTGTCCTTGGCCCACGCCTCGCCGATGCATCCGCGGCAGAAGTTATGTTTGCACGGCAATTGCACCGGCTCCACGAAGACATGCAGGCAGATGGGGCAGATGAGTTCCTCCTCGAAGCAATTCTTCCAGTTCTCCGCCATGGCGGCGGTGGGCAGGTGGTCCGGGCAGGCCTCCCCAACTCTCCAACCCTGGGGGGTCCGGCCGGTGCCGCTGTAGGCCTACCGGGCGCCGAACTCCGGCCCCGGCGGCCGGGACAGTCGCTCAATCACCAGCACCTTCCGCGCACCCGCCCCCCGGAGTAGGGAGCCTCGGTCCTCACGCCGCGCGCGCAGCCGGCTGCGTCTCCTGCTCCCCGGCGCCTAGCGGGAGGCGGCGGGCTGCGCCAGCGCTGCGGCCGGGGCACAAGCCCTGGAGGGGAGCGCCGGGGTCCAAATTCCATATAAGAGGCCGCCTCTCCGCCTGCGCAGCTAGGACAGGGCCCGGGAGTCGCACACTTCCTCTCGCGGCGGCAATGGTGGCTCCCCGGTGCCGGTGCCGCGCCTCCCTCGCCTCGGCCGGGGAAACGAGTGCAGCTGCACCGAGGACTGCTAGATCCGGACGGGGCGGGCGAGGCTAGCCGGTCACTGGGCGGCGGCGTGGGCGCCCCGCGACGGGCCGGCCGCCGGCGGGAGGCTGGGCGCAGGCGGGCGGACTCCCGGGCGCGGCGTGCGCGCAGGGGCGGTCATTCAGATGAAATTCCAGTCCCCGGCGAGAGACAGCAGCCCGCCTCTGCCTTCCTCCTCCCTTCACAAATAGGAACGGAAGGGGGAGGGAGAGAAGTGGGGGAAAAAAGCCAACCAGAACAGGAGGAAGGAGTGGCGGTGCTCCGGCGGACCCCTCGCCGCTACTGGGGCGCTCCCCGGGGCCCGGCGCCGCACGCCCCGCCGCGGAGGAGCCCCGCGCCCCGGCTCCGGGCTGAACGAGCACCTCGGCTCTGCGGGGAACACGGGGTTGATCAAACTAGAAAGGAATTTTTCTCAACTGCTAATGAACAGGAGGCTCGGCTCCGGGCCCTCCCCTCCCCGTCCCTCCCCCCGCCACCGGCCCCCCACCCCCCGCTTTCTTTTCTTCTCGGCCTCTGCTCCGGCCTGGACGGCTCGGGGCTGCGGTGGGAGCCGGCCTGCGGCGGCGGGCCGGGCCGGGCGACCTCCCTCAGCGCCCAGCCATCTTGGGCTCCTGGCGGCGGCGGCCGGGGTCCGGGTCCGGGTCCGGGGTCCGGGCGCGCTCAGAGGGTCCTGCAGCGTCCTAGCTCTCGCTCTCGCTCGCGCGCTCTCTTTTTTTGGTGGGATTTTTCAGGGGAGCGCTGGCGGCCTCCCTCAAATTAGGAGAGCGCGCGGAGAAAATGCCAAGTCCCGATTTCTCTCCACCTCTGCTCCACCCACCCCAGTTCTTTCCAAAAAATAAAAAAAGATTAGAATTGGAAGAAGTCGGCAGAAAGGCGAGCGCGGCGGCCCCCGGCTGCTGCCCAGGCGACGCGTCCGGGGCGGGCCCGCGCTCGTGGCTCTGTCGGTGGGTCCGTCTGTCCGCCCGCAGCTTCTCCGCTGAGGGGAGGGCGCTCTGGGAAGGGTCTCCGCAGCCGCTGTCGCCTCAGAGCTTTATCCTCAGATCAAAAAAAAAGAAGAAAAAAACCCCAACCCAACCCCAACACTCTCATCACAGCCACCTTCAGCCATCTTGCGTGTATTATTTTAGGAATAATCTGTTTAATAAAAATAGCTGCGTCCCTGGCCCCCTCCCCCGCGTCCTGGGCGCCCTGCCCCCCTTTAGTAATAATCTCGATAATAAAAATGATCTGCGGGCCGGGCCGTCCGCGGCGGCCTTTTCCTGCCTCAGCTCGCTCGGGCTCCGGCTCTTCCCCGAGGAAGGGGGCGCAGTGGGGGTGTTCGCCTCGGGGGCTTGGGAAGGGCTGCGTCCCTGCTGCCCGCCAGTTGGCCTCCGCCTCCACAGGGAGGGACGGGCGCCCGGGCTGCGACCGCGCCGCTGCGAGGGCGGCGGGCGGGGGAGGGGCCCGGCTCCCGGGACCGGCCAGAGCGGCGCCCGGGGGTCCCAGGTCTTTCCGCCACCGCCGGGCTTCTGAGCCTGCAGGCGGGGGAGCTACAATGGGCTCCCAGCAGAGTGCGGCCGGCAGGATGGGGACGCTGGCGGGGAGGGGGTGGCAGTGAGCCGGACTCCAGAGCCACGGTGGAGAGGCGGAGGGTGGCGTCCCTACATCAAGGCCGGTCCCGCTACTCGGGAAGGGGGCGGGGAGACAGGGAGGGGGAGCCGAGGAGAAAGCGGCCGCGCAGCCGCGGCGCCTTTAATCAGCACCCGCTGGCTCGGCCCGCCCGGCACTGGAGAACTAGATGGACTGGGGAGGGGGCGGGGCGTATTACCCGGAAGTGCTGTTACAAGCTGCTGAGGAGCCCGGTCCTCCCCTTTTCTCCTATCTGGAGTTGGGGTTGTTGGGGAGGCTGCTCCTGCTATTGGGCCTCAAGCAGAGGCTCCACCTCTTTAAGGCGGGGCAAGCCAGAGACCCTCACGTGACTTGTACTAACTCGGGTACATTCAACATTGGAATGGGAGGAGGGTTCCGTGCTTCTTCAAAGGGCGATGATTCCCCTGTGTAGTGGGACCACCTCTTACTGGGCCTTATCCTTAGCTCTTTTTACCTGAGAGAAGGAAGGGTTGTTATTCTGCTCAGCTGTCTGATGGAATTGAGCAGGGAATTGCAAAGATTCACTGTGAGGCAAACAATTTTCCCATGTCCTCCTTACACCCAGTTTGTCACTTAAAACCACCAAGCATATAGGCCTTATTATCTAATATTAAAAAAAGAGGGGGGAAGCTGGGATGGTTCAGCGGGTTAAGCGCTCGCTTTGCAGCCCCGGAGACTAAGGGTCGAATCCTGGCCCAGGTGGACCCATACGCTGAACTGGGGTGTGCCTCTAGTTATTACCAGGGCCTATGCGGGAGGCTCCTGGCCTAGTTCCTGCCCTGCCCTGCTTAGCCCTGTGGCCCACCTGTGGAGTGAAACTATAAGGAAAACTAATACTGTCAACTATGGAGACTGCTCTGGGCCCTTCCCCTTCTCTCTCTCTCTGTCTCTCTCTGTCAAAAAAACAATAAAAATAAACCTTTAAAATAAAGAAAGAGGGGCTCAAAGAATTGAAGTAATCTGCCAAACATCGATCAGTCAGTCAACAAATATTTAAAAGACTTTATGGGCCAGCTATTTTTCTAGGCCCTGGGGATTCCTCAAAGAACATGAACAAAAATTAATTTTTTAAAAATATATTTTATTTATTTATTTTTGACAGAGAGAGAGAGAGAGAGAGAGAGAGAGAGAGAGAGAGATACAAAGACACAGAGACAGAGAGAACTGAACTAGGGGAGCTCCCAGCCCAGCACATGGTTCCGTTCGGGCCGGGGCCCGGACTGGATCCCCAGTCCCCAGCGCTGCAAAGTGAGCGCCCAACCCACTGAGCCATCCCGGCTTCCCCTAATTTTTTTTTTTTAATTAAATATGTAGGATAATTCCTTTGGTAGTTAGGAGCTCATTCATATAGGGCTCTCAAAAAAAAAAAAAAGTGACATTTGAACTGAGACCTGAATGTTTGGGAGGAGTCAGGCAAGTGACAACCTGGGGGAAGTGTTTTAATTAAAAGGAAAAACATGCAAAAGCAATAGATAGGCATGTTTCAGGGCAGAAAGAAAGCTGTGTGGTAAGGGAAAAGTTAGGTAGGGGCAAGAACACACAGGGCCTTCCTTCCTTGTAGGTCCTGGTAAGGAGTTTGTACTTGAAGCTGGTTGTGAAAAGTTTTCAGATTTGGGATATACAGCTTATACTTCTGGCAGAAGTAACGCCCTTAAGAAAAAAAAAAGATTTATTTTATTTTTTTGACAGAGACAGAGGCAGAGAGACAGAAAGAAGGAGAAGGGCCCAAAGCAGTCTCCATCATTGTATGTCATCAATTTTCAACATGGTTTCATTCCACACAGGTGGGGGTGGGGGCTGCACAGGGCAGGAACTTGGCTGGGGGCCTCCTGCATGGGAGGCACACCCCCTTGAGCCAGGCACCAAAACGGGGGCAAGAACCAAACTGGGGGCCTCCCAAATGGGAAGCACACCCTAGTTCAGCATATGGGTCCACACGGGTTGGGGCCGGGATTTGATCCTCAGGCCAGGGGTTGCAAAGCGGATGCTTAACCGCCATCCCTGCTTCCCCAGTAACGCCCTTTTTAAAGTTTGAGTGTGATATTGTTATGTTACAGAATTACATGCTTATGATTTTGTAATAAAAGATTTGGTATAGATTACCAGCTCAGAAAAAGGGGGTGTTATTTCTGCCAGACTCTGTATTTTGGAAGTAGCGTCAACAATCCTATATGTGAATTAGATACAGGGTAGAGAAGAATCAACACATAATAGTAATGGGGTAGAAATGGGATCAAGATGTGCTTATCACTGTATATAGTATATTCTTCTGAACTTTAAAAAAATTTTTGGTATATATTAAGGTGACCAGATTTTAACATTGGTAAAGCGAGACACCATTGACCGGGGGGGAGGGGGTTCTTGATTAAAAATTTGGTCTATCTCCCACCTTTCCCTTGCTTATCGTGCATTCTTTCCAAAAATCGGGACTTCTTTAAAACGCCGTGGGACGTGGGACAAATTGTTAAAAATCGGGACTGTCCCACCAAAAGCGGGACGTCTGGTCACCTTAGTATATATTAAAAATGTGTGCGTTCTGTATTATTATATATACATTTCCCATTCCTACCCCATTACTATTATGTGTTGATTTCTCTTGACTCCATATCTAATCCATATCGAGGATTATTAGCTCTACTTCCAAAAAAAAGAATGCCCCCTGTAAGGAATCAATTTAAGGAATCGACACGAGAGATCGAGTGGCTAATCAAATGCGAGCCTTTATTGGGGGTGCCCCTGGGCGAGATTCAGCGGCCCCCCGGAAGAAAATGGGGGGCCGAAGAAGTCGCATGCTGGGAAGGGAGTGAGTGGGTTTTATAGGATCCCGGGGTAGGGGAGAAGCAGGTAAGGCAGTAAAGGGCTGGTATCCACATATGGTGTGGTTGGTTGAGCTTGAGCCTTCCGAGTGGCTGTACCTGGGTGCTAAGGCCAAGCATCAGCCATTTGGGGAGGTCCCTTTGCCCCACCCTGTTTGTCCAGGCCCCCCTGAGACTCACTGACCTTACACCCCCCCTCATTATTTAAATGTTTTTAATAGTATCGTTTAATGGGGAAACCAGGATGGCTCAGCGGGTGGAATGCTCACTTTACAGCCCCGGGGACTGAGGACTGAATCCTGGCCCTGGCCTATGCAGACTCATGTGCTGAACTGGGGTGTGCTTCCCATGCAGGAGGACCCCAGTTTGGTTCTTGCCCCACCCCCACCCCGCTTTAGCCCCTGGCTTGAGGGGGCGTGCCTCCCATGCAGGAGGCCCCCAGCCCAGTTCCCACCCTGCTCGGCCCCTGCCTACCTGTGTGGAACGAAACCATGTCAAAAACTGATGACATACAACTATGGGATTGCTCTGGGACCTCCCCCTTCTCTCTGTCTCTATCTCTGTCAAAAAACAATAAAATAAATATTAAAAAAAATCTTCCCAGACTGGGTCGGGCACCCTTTCTATGTGCATACCCTAGCATAGTTCTTTAATAAAGGGTTAAGACTAATTGAACAATTACTATGAACATCGCATGCATTATCTCATATAATCCTTGCAAAAACTCTATGAAGCAAGTATCCATTTACAGATGAAGAAACTGAGGCACAACTTAGTTGGCCTGTCTTAGCCACAGTGGTAATAATTGGTGAGGCAGCTTACTCCTTTCTCTTTTATGACTCTTCCTGGTAATTGCTCTTTGTCTTCCCTCACATACTACAGGTTCCTTCAGGTCAGCTCTGTGTCTGGCCTCTCAGCATACAGCAGAGCGCCTGCCACAGGCATGTTGAAAGAACAAGTGAATGAACATATTTTCTAGTTCTCACTGTTCCCGCAGTGATATTGTAGAGGCTCAACAATACACAGGTGACTTTCCTCTGTACTATAAATGCTGCCATTTTTCTTCCTTTCAGGGGTCTTCGTACTGAGATGATGTGTGAGCTAGCAGTAGGTGAAATGAAAAAACAAAGGAACAGGGGTGCTACCCTTAGTTCTCTGGCTCCAATAAGGCCAGGACTCATCACAACCCTCTCAAAGTCTCCCTTCCCCTCAAGCTACTCAGCAGCAGCAGTCTTGCTCCTTCCCCCATCCTGCCTTCCGCTCTCTCTCAAAGGCTTCCTGGCACTAGGAGAGGAGGGACTTGGACACTCCCACCATGGAAGCTAAGACGGTTGCCTCTCCCAGATCACAGCCTGACCCACCCCTGCAGTCTCTGGACACATCTCTTGTCCAGCAAATCACTCCCCTCACCCCACCCAGGGCCTCCCCACCTGCTCCCCCTTTGTAGCCTGCAGCTGCCTCAGTGCCTAGGAGGCTGGGTTGAGTCACTTCCAGCATGCATTCTCCCTGTCAGGCCAGTTTGGCAAATCTCTCAGGCTCCCTAGGCCCTGGCCCTGGAGCCTGTGCCCCCTCCCTCTCCTCAGGGCCCCTGACTCCCTGAGATGGGGCAGAGTAGACACCTGGAGGAATACACAGGTCTTTTGGAGGCAACATTAAAGACCACATGGCAGATTTCTCCTCTCCCCTAAATCTAGGGACAGGGTCTCTGCTCAGGGCCCAGGAACGCTTCTTTCCAGAAACAACCCCAGCCTATTTAGTCCTGTCTCCTGGAATCACCTAAGCACAGGATCTTGCTGTTTTGTACTCTTTGGAGTAAGAGCTTCACCTTGACCCTGGGTCCTTGTAGGCTAGTCAGATGAGGAGGATTAGATACGCACTCCCAGTCTTCAAGGAGAAAGGGGGAGGGGTGTGGCTTGGGCCGCCCTGAGTTTCTCAGCCTGGCTCCAGACACTCCCAGTTTCCTTGCTCTGTCAGAGTGGGTAAGGGCCCCAGAAAGGACCTGCCCCACTGCTCCAGGGGCCTGCCACAGGTCAGTAGGTCACAGAGGAGTGCGGACCTCTTCCTGGGTAAGGTCCCCAGACACAGCTGGTTCTCACAGATGACAGGGAGGGGGAACTAATAGTTCTTTTACAGGAGCTGACACCCTCACCCCCTCCCCTCTTGTGATGCCCCCAGGACCTCTGCCACCAGCCCAAGCAGAACCTCCTGGGTGCTACAACTCCATCCTGAGGACAAGGAGAAAAGGCCATGCTCCTCCCCAGGACAGACCACCAGGCCTAACAGGAAGGGAAAGGATGCATGAGGACCCAGAGCAGTCCTGCAGGTTCCAGAACCCTGTCTGGGTGCAGACGCCCTCCTGCCTGCTTCTAAGGCCCCAGGCTGCTGCCCTCTCTTCCATGGGCATTGGGCTCTGCTTGCCATACCAGGCCCCGGAGACAGGAGCTGGGCAACCCAGGGAAGAAGGATCCACTCACCTCACCCAGACCAGGCCCAGAGTTGACAGGAAGTGGGGGGGGGGGGGGGGGCTGTGGGCTGGCCTCTGTCACCAGTGGGTGTGCCAGTTCTGAGGCTATTCCTCTATCCTGGCCCCAGGTTCTGGATTAGGAGGTTGAATTTAGAAGCATGGTGAGGGGAGTGGCTGGCTGTCTCTTGGTCCTATCGGGAAGGGGGCTCAAGGACTCCAAAAGAGGTGAAAAAGGCCCACCTTCCCAAGGAGAAAGGGTTTTTTGGTGAGAGGAGGGTAGAAGAACAATGAAGTTGCAGAGGGTCGTTATCCACCTATTCATCTCCCCAGATTGTGTTCCATGCTCCTACCTGCTTGACTTTAGAAGAATTCAAGACCAGTGACAGAGAGCCTGTCCCGGCACAGTCATCTCTGCATGATGGAAGAGTCACCAGCTAGCTGCATGATCCTATTCCTTGGCCTCCCCTCCACCACCAACCACCATCTCCCCAGCCTTTTCCCATCCCAGCTTTTTCTAAGTGGCTGAATCCAACCCACCCTCTCTGCCAGGGCCCCAGGCTTTCTGCTCCCATACTCCAGGCAGCCAGGAAGGAGCACAAGACCCAGCACTTCTGCAAATAGGTTTAATGCACTTAGATTACACAGAGGAAGAGGGGGCAAGAAGGAAACAACATCTAAGTGAGTTACCCAAAAATTCTTACAAAAGTTCCAGGCTGGCTGCAGCCCCTAGGAACTGAGTCGCCATTGACAGTACAAACTAATATAAAATTTTACAAAAGTCTGCTCATTGCAGCATTCAGGTACTTGTTAAAAAATAAAATAAAAAATGAGGGCTCTCCCTACAGGGTTCCTGACTTGTAAGAGACCCAGGTACCTCACCTGGAAGGGAGGACCCAGAAGCCAGAGAAGACAACCAGATAAAAAAACACTCAAGGGTTTTCTTTACTGGTCTGCCCCATAGGGGCACCAACCTTCATGTTCTTTCCCCACTCTCAACTCAACCTCAAAACCTCGTCCCAAGACCGTGTTTATTAAAAAACAAAAAACTCAACTCTAGACAATTTAGAGTTGCCCCAGGCTGCCCAGTCCCTGCCCTGGAACCTGGCCTTTGGAAGAAAACAAGGGGAGGCACCAGCTCCCTGGTCAGACTTGAGAGCACCCCTCCAAATGGCAGACGGGTCTGCGGTCTTCTTGCAGCCCACACTGGACCTGAAGAGAGCCTTGTGTAGCAGGCAAACTGCATGGGGGAGCCCCTTCCTCACAGAAGCTCCATCACCAGGAGCATGGAGGGAGGGGGTCAGATCAGGCAAGCCTCAAGGAAGCCTGTGGAAGAGGCAGATTAGGGAGGGAAGCTTCTGACCTTCCCACTCACTTGAGGTCAGGGCTCCCAAAAGGGCTGCAAGAAGGGAAAGAAGGGGTGTATTCAGTGAGTACCCACCATGTGCCAGGTGGTGTGTTAGGCACTGTAGGTAGTCAGCCTTGCTTGGTCCCCAGTGAGGGTCCCCTCTCACCTGCCAGAAGCTCAATGGAGAGGACCTCTCAGAAAACCCCCTGGGAAGGCACCCCTGCCCAAGGGGAAGATCTGGTCAGACATGGCAGGAGCCCTGCCACTGCTCAGGGCCAATGAACTGTAGGGAAAGGAGGGAAAGGCCTGGGTCCGGCAGGACTTGGGAGGTTCCTGGCATAGTGGGGCAGGAAGGGACCACAGGCTTCATGGGCTCATCATCTCAGAGCTCACTTGCTTCTCAATTGCCTCTTCAAACTGATGACAAAGCTTAGGTCAGAAACAAACAAAAAAAAACAAACCCCCTTTCCCACCACTAAACCAGGTATGTGGAGGCAGGGCCCCAGAAAGGAGGAATTGGTGGTGAGGCAGGTCAGGGTGGCATGGAAAGGAGGAAAGCTGATGGCACCTCTCTGGCCACGAAACATTAGAAGACAAGTAACTTCAAAGGCAAGGATGCAGTGGTGGGCAAAGGCCAGGAAACGACCTTTTGAAAAGTCCTCAGAGAAGGCACAGCTGCTACGAACATCAGGTCCAGAGGGCTCCATCTTGGCAGGTGGGAGCCTGGAAGTCCAATTCCTGTTCCCTGGAATGCCAGTTGTTGCCTTCGTACCACCTGGAGGCAGATCTTTGGCTGGATCTCTCATCAAGGGGTTCTGCAACCACGGGCCCCTTGTGGCACTCTTGGTGGTACCTGTGTGTGTGGCAGTGTAGATAGGGGTAGAGCAGGTCCTGTGTGGACACTGACAAACAAAAGGATTTTGCTTTGGATAGGCCTGAAGGGTGATATTGAAATAGCAGTCCCTGTAGTCAGGAGTAAGAGAGCATGAAAAGACGCACACTGATTCCTGGGCTGAAGTGAGAGATAACCCAAGAGGAACTCCAAAACCATGGGCCAGAGATAGGTTGGCTTCTGGGAGGAAGACCATGAGAACTGCAGTATTGGGACAAGGGGCCAAGGACCAAGAAAGGCACAGATGCAGAAAAGGAGACAGGACAGGAATGGGGAAAGATAAGAAACAAATAGATAAAGGGAGGATGAGTGGGTAGTAGAGTGAGTGTTTGCAAAATCAAAGTGAAAGACATGTTGAGAGGTTAATTTTTCTGATTTTAATAAACCAGAGTCCTGCAGCCTGAGGCTAGGAGGCCCAGGCAATGAGGAAATGGGACAGGAGTGGTCAAAGAGCTAGAGACCCAGGCTCTGAGTGGCAGGTGGGGATAGTCTGTGAGGTGCTAGGCCTCGCCCTCTCCCAGGAAGTCCTGGTTGGGTGGAAAAGTCCTGGAAGATGAAGCTGGGGCCACCAAGTGTCCGAGACCCTGATGGTCCTTGAACTTTGTGGGGCCGATTCCACTTGGAAACTAGCATAACCTTTAAACTGGACTCAAAGCTGCATGGGGGAGTATCTCCCCCTGCCCAGCCTCCACCAGTCCCAGCTGGGAAGAAAGGCCTCTCTGTGAAGCTGGCTCCGCTGGGTTCTGGCTGGCAGAATATCAGCCCCTTTTCTGGTGGTGGCTTAGGGGGATATGGCCCCAGACTCCAGGTCCCTGGTCTGACAGAATCAGAACGTTCATCTGGGAATAAAGTTCTGTTTAAAAAACATTATATACATAGCTTTTGGACATCTTTGAAGAGCAACAAAATACCATCGTTTTCTACAAAATAAAATAAGGAGGAAAACCAAACATGATCAGAGGAGTTGTTCTGTGGCGAAAGGAGCTTGACGACCAAGACCAGAGGCTTCCTGGAGTTGCACTGGGCAGGGTACCCCCTCGGCCACTCTGCCTCCCTCCCGCTGGGCTGCATGGCAGCGGGTAGCTAAGGAGGAGGCCTGTCTCCACTGAGGGCACGTCAGAGGCCCAGAGTCACTTCTCAAACCAGCACTTGCGGCGACAGCAGGAGGGGAAGGTTTGCATTTACCCACACCGTGTCCAGGGGGACCAGGGCCTGGTCACATGGCTTGGCGCTGCAGGTGAGGTGGGGGCCTGCTGCCTGTCATCCCACCAGGCTGCACAGTCATACTTGTCCTCTTTTTGGTGGGACTCAACTTTAAGCAGCTGCTACATCGGAAGTCACCGGGAGTGGCCCGGCTCTCCCTGGGCCCCCACAGGGCCCAACCCTGGCTAGTGCAGTGGGCTGTCGAACACCACGTCGGGCAGGATGGAGACTCTCAGCTTCTTTTCTGGCCAGTTGTATTCTTTGGGAAGTTTGAACTGTGGAGGGAGCAAGCACAAAGCCAGAGTGCACACGGTTAGCAGAACCCACTGCCTTCTTCCCAGACTGCCTAGACTTGTCCCCTGGTGCTGGGGGCAAGACAGGACACTGGTTGCCTGGCTTCAGTCTCAAACAATAGACCCAGGTGGGTGGCTGGGCTCAAGCTGCTGGAGTTTGGTGACCCCTTCGTTCCCCTTGCCAGGCCAGGCCAATAATTAACCAGGGTTGGAGGAGGCATGCTTTCTAACTCTTTCTTGACTGTGCTGACCTCCCTCCAGCTCACTTCCTTGGTTCTGCCTCCAGCCACAAGCATGTAAGGAATCTGCTCCCTGAGGCCCTGAGGCTGGAGGATGGGGGCAGGAGAGGGTGCGGATGCTACCGGGAAGTGGCTTGAGGTCTGCTGCTTCTCTTTCCGAAGCTGGTGCAGAAGAACCCTGGAACCTACTTTCTAAAGGGTCCAAGGGAAGGAGGCCCTGGCTCGTCCTCAGTGGGAGCAGAGGAGCAAACCCTCCATCCTGTTCCCCCTTGTTCATTCTCATCTACTTCCCAGGGTTACCAGCCTGAGAGTCGTCCAAGTGGGAGCCAAGAAGAGCCCAAGGTCTCCCTGCCCCACCCCAAGAATCACTGACTTGCTTAGTTTTGTTACTAGAGCTTCTGGTGGGGGTAGGGGGAAGAGGCTGACATATTTTATTTTTTCTGTGCTCCAGGATCCTGCATGTGGTCTGGCACACAGCTGGCGCTCAATGTGTGCTCATGACTTAGGAACAGAGTCTGCTTTTTATGACTCCCACTGTCCCAGGGCTAGGGGAGAAGTCAGGCTAAGCTAGATAGTAAGTAGGAAAGCGCCCATCTAGAGCTGGGGCTGGAAGTGACAGGCCTGATACTTCCTGGAGGGCCTCTTCTCCCTCCCTCTGATGGGGGACAGTCAAAGTCAGGACTAAAGTAAAGAGTGGGGAGGGTGTGGGGCAGCCTCTGGACAGGAAAGAAAAAAAAAGTCATCTTTAGTGACCTAGTTTCTTAAGCTTCCCCTGGCTCCTGTCCCTCCTGCCTGGCCTGCTCCCCTCCCACCCCCTCAACACCCAAGCTCAAAGCAGCAGTCTGGTGCAGTGCCTTCCCAGGCTACATGGCCTCTCTGGAAGCGCTCCTGGGCAGCTGGCTCTGCTCGGACTGAATGGGAGCCGGGCCTCAGGGACCGGTGTCTTGTAGGGGTTGACTGGCTGGCAGACTGGGCATGTAGTGACTTTTAGATGTATACATGAGTTAATTTACCAAACCATATCCCAGAGGATCGAGAAGACACCATCTTCTTAGGGGTGACCTCAGGCTCTGAGCAGTTCTGTCCCCCTGGAGACCTGGATAGGATAGTTGCACCCTGTGCACCCTCCTCCACTGCGTGGACGCTGGAGGCCACCGTGTACTGGCTGACACAGCCCGGGGAGCCCTGGCAGCTGGAAGCTCCAGGCCTGGCTGAAAACTCGCTCCTGCCTGACCTGTCTTTGTGAAAGCCTGGCCCCGGGAGGTGAAGGAGCTCTTCCCAGCAAACTTCCCAGCAGAAAAGACAAGGGAAGGGCCTGTCTCTGTCACAGGCAGGGGAGAGCAGGCCCAGGAGAGCTCTCTGGAGGCCAGAGGCAAGGCCAGCTTGCTAATGTTCTACGAACAGATGGGGCATCAAGGTCAGAAAGGCTCAGATCCCACTGGGGTGCTGCTTAGTAGGAGGCCAGGGGAGGGGAAGGGACTTTCCAGAATGAGGTAAGTCCCAGCGAATGAGGAGGCTGGGAACAAGGAAGAAAAACCAAGGGGATTATGGGTTCCATTCCTGTACCCCAGAGCAGCAGCCAAGGAAGGGACAAGCCCCACCTGGCCTGCCAGCTCCTCTGGCTCTGGGGTAGGGTTAGAAGAGGCAGGCCAAGAGGGAAGAACTTATGACTGGAGACGGGAGGAAGGAGGGTGGCTCCTGGGTGGCCCGAGGCAAGAGCAGGAGTCCCGCGCTGCCCATCACAACTCCCCAGTGGAATGCTCTCTGGCAACAGCCATGGGCTTTCTGTTCAGAACCTGCCAGGGAACAGCAGGGGCCGGGGAGAGCTCCTACTAGCCCGAAGGCCATGGTTGCCTCTTCAATAAGGTTCTCAGGAGCCAGTGATTCAGTTTGCTGGGTGTCCTTATGAGGACTGGGGGTGGTGGAAAGACAGAGAGAAATAAGGCCGTTTAACATCTCCAGGGTTTCTTTTCCAGCCTATCTGAGAGAGAGAAAGAGAAAGAGAGAGAGAGAGAGAGAGAGAGAGAGAGAGAGAGAGAGAGAGAGAGAGAGAGAAGGATCTGCTTCTGGAGACTAGAACCTGCTGTCAGAGAGAATCAAACATCAAACTGGCTTACTTCCTCTGGAGAAGTCAAATCTTCTAAGTCCTCCAACATTTTCTCTACAAACTCTTCAGTCAACAGAATCTGGGAAGAAAGCACAAGACAGGCTTTAATTTAATTTAATTTTTATTTTAAAAAAAGATTTACTTTATTGTTTCAGAGAAGGTAAAAAAGAGACAGAGGAGGGGAGGATCCAGAGCAGTCTCCATAGCTGCATATCACGAGTTGTGTCATAGTTTCATTCCACACAGGTGGATGTGGGGCTGCGTGGGGTGGGAACTGAACCGGAGGCCTCCTGCATGGGAGGGGAGAACCTTCGCCTTGGAGCCATCCCGGCTGTTACCAGTTGTGCCGCAGTTCATCATATGGGGTTTGCAAGGGCCGGGGCCCAGCACTGAACCCTGATCCTCGTGATTTCAAGGCAAGCACTCAACCGCTGAGCTTACCCAGCATCCCTTATTTTATTTTATTAATATATGGTCTTGGGGAAGCCGGGATGGCTCAGTGGGTTAAGTGCTCACTTTGCAGCGCTGGGGACCGGGGATCAAGTCCCGGCCCCGGCCCGTGCGGAACCATATGCTGAGCTGGGAGCTCCCCCAGTTCAGTTCTCTCTCTGTCTCTGTATATCTCTCTCTCTCTGTCAAAAATAAAAATAAATAAAAATATATTTAAAAAAAAAATATGGTCTTCTGCCAACTGTCAAGCTATGGGACTTTATTCTGGTTATGGAGGAGATATGGACCCACAGTGATGTGTTCTAGGGACAGAGGGAAGTGCTTGAAGCCTATCAGGACTACTGACTGTTACCTGCCCCCACCACCTGCATATCAGAGGGACCAGGGTAAAGAAGGAGGAAGAGCATCGTGGGACAATCAGGAAACAAGGTGGGGACAGTGGTGCTGATCCCAGAAGAGATATGGAAATGGGTGGGAAAATACCCTGTTTTGGCAGTTTGGGCCTCCTGAACGTTGCAGTGCAATAGAGGGGAAACAAAAGCCAAGGGGCAGAAAAAAGTGACTGCCAACATCCTTCTTGCCCAACGCAGGTCACATGCCCCCTCACCCCCACTTCATACACACACTTGGTAGGACAAAAAGAATCTGTTTGTTCTTGGAATACCAGCCTTGTCTGGAATCTGGAAATACCCTGGAAGGTAAAACAAAGAATGTCTGAGTTGGAGAATCTGGAGATTGTAACAACCAACCCTTCATTTTAAAATGGGAAAGGGACTCGCAAATCCCATTTCCATCTGCAATATCCACATTCTCTCAGGATGGAAGCTCCCAAACCCCTGTCCTGCTGGACCCACACCGAGTTCTTCAAAACTGCCTTCGAGAAACCTCTTCTCCAGATGCCCTCCCAGCTGCTCCACGTTGCTGCTGTCCAACACCTTGTCACTTCATGTGTGGATGTCTAGGACAGCCTGGCCCCACTATTAGGCCGACACAACCGCTACCCTCACCCCCTAACCCCCTAAGGAAGTTTTCACAACCCATGGGAATGTCTCAGGGCAACCAGGCCTTCCTCAACCTGATGGGCTTTCCTCCCAGCCAGCTCCTCAGCTCAGGTGGGCTCTGCAGAGCCAGGCCAAGCTCACCCCAGGCCTGCACCACACCGGGCCCAAGCTGACGACGTCTCCCCTCTTCCCAAGCTGACCCCCATTCCTCTACCCTCCTCCCTGTGCTGGCCCAGGGGGCCTCCTGGCCTCTGCACCAGACCCTTCTGGGCTCTACCTGCTTCTGCTTTGCTTCCTCCAACAGACTTTGAACATCCTGGGTGGGGCACAGAGGAAGAAAGACAACAGGTGAAGATGCAGGTGAGGGGCTCCTCTGAGGGAAACCCCCCTATGAGAAGGATGGAATCAAGAACTTGAGACAATACCCGTCAGATTTCCCCTGGGAGTTGTCCATGCTGATAAGAACAGAAGTTTCAAAATTTGGACTAGAGCTTGTGAGATGAAGTGAAAAGGCAGAGAAGAGCAGCAGCATCACTAGGGACCTCTCAGGATGGAGGACTCCAACGGAAGGAAGTTGATGGGGTGGAGGTGGGAGCAAGGAATGAGAGAAAACTACCTCAAGTGAGCAAACCAATTCCACACCCAGCAAGCACTTTGCTAACTCCTTGTAATCTTACCTTCTCAATCTCCTTACAACAGAGGAAACTGAGGTGCAGATAAGGTATGTAATTTGCCCAACATCACATGGCCTGTGAGCAAGCAGCTGAGGTAGAACCACATCCCAGTCATGTCTGGACTCTGAAGTTAGTACCTGAAACTCTGCATCCAAATCCTGAAGTCTAACGCCCTTGACATTTATGCATTTAGTCATTCTTCCATTCATGTGCCTAGCAATCTCATCAATTCCACTCTGCATTCCTTGAGGGCTTCTGCTGGGCCCAGACCTGGGTGAAGCCCCAGGGACACAGCCATAAAGGTAGTCCATCCCCAACCTGAATAATGCTCGTCTCTTGGTTGACAAGGAATCAAAAGGAGGTCTCTTTCCAGGCTGCAAACCCACAGTCAGGAACAAAGAAACAAAACAGTTCCAACCACCAGGCCCACATCTCACCAGTTTGTTTGAGGAGCTCAAGCCTCAAGTGAGGGCAGACAGGGTTCAGACAGGCAAAGCTGGCCCAGGCAAATGCCCATCCAAGGTGCCCCTCCCACCTTGTTCTTCCTCCTGGTTCCCCATGGTGGGACTGGCTGACTTCTCTCACAGACTAGAGTGACCCGTTCCCAATCACACTCCAATCCTCCCATAGCCTTAGCCATTGCTCCTCCTCCTCTTGTCCCAGGGCTCACTCCCCACCCCCTGCCCCAAGTCCAGAATCTCTCTACCAGTTACCACCAGTCTACTTGAGCAGCACAAAAGTCACATTCATATTTTTGGCATTTCCAGGGCTTGTTGCCATCTCTGCAAATGCTAGCACAAACAAGCATACCTAAAACCCAGTCATATTACAATGGCTCCAGGCTGGGTTGATTTCTAACCCACAAATAATTTGAAGGGAGAGACTTACTGCCAGAGAGGTAAACAGGTCTGGGACTGTAACTAGTGCTGGGGGTGAGATGAGGTGGAGGAGGGCTCACAGGGACTGTGGCCACCCAATGAGACTCCAAAGAGCTGTTTTTCAACAATGGGAACGGTAACCCTGCCAAAGTTGAGTTCAATCCTAAGCCAGTTCCTCTGACAAAGGTCTGGATTTAGGGAGAGGGTGGGTTATGGTGGGTTTTGTTTTTGTTTTTTTTTAATTAATTATTTTTTTGTTTTTGACAGAGAGAGAGAGAGAGAGACAGAGAGAGAGAGACAGAGACAGAGACAGAAGGGGAAGGGCTCAGAACAGTCTCCATAGTTGCACATCATTGGTTTCTCCACATAGTTTCATTCCACAGGTGGGCGTGGGGCTGCACAGGGCAGGAAATGGGCCGGGGTGTCATCCTGGTGAGAACTGAACTGGGGGCACTCCCCAGTTCAGCATATGGGTCCACCTGGGCTGGGGCCGGGATTCGATCCTCGGTCCTTGGGGCTGCAAAGTGAGCGCTTAACCCACTGAGCCATCC
>PVKE010005845.1:0-12500 GCA_004027555.1 Craseonycteris thonglongyai
TGGTTCCGCACGGGCCGGGGCCGGGATTCAATCCTCGGTCCCCGGCACTGCAAAGTGAGCGCTTAACCCACTGAGCCATCCCGGCTTCCCCGGGGAAACCATTTTAAACAGGACAGATAGCAACAGTACTGTTGTGTTTCAAGTAGGACGTCTGGTCGTCCAACTGACACCTTGAACTTATCCCATCGAGACTAGGCGGACCCTTTGTACTGCACCCTTTGAAATGGGACAGCACCATTGTTTTCTGTCCTGTATCAAATAGGACGTCTGGCCAGCCCACCTTATTGGCTTTTTGCATTTTTAAATTCACACTTGACTGAATGAAGCACAGATGCAAATCCCTAGAAAATGCTGATCAGTGTCCCAAAAGTGATGAGGAAATGATCCATCTCAGTCCATTCACCTGGTGTTGCAGAATCGCCATAGGCTGGCTGGCTTCTAAGTAACAGGAAGGTATTTCTCACCCTTCTGGAGGCCGGGAAGTGACAGATTCTGTGTCTGGCCAGAGGTCTTGCTTCCTCCATGAGGCTCTTGGCTTTAACCCCCCATGGCTGATGGGTGGAGGGAAATCTCTGGGGTCCCTTTCCTCAAGGCACTAATCCCATCAGGAGGGGCCCACCCTGCTGACCTAATCATCCCCAAAGGCCCCACCCTCCAAACACCATCATTAGGATTTGAACATACGGAGTTTGAGGGTCAGGGGGTGGGGAGGTTCGTGAATATTCAGACAGTAAGGATAGCTATCCATGCAAAAGGTAGCCAAAAGCATAAATGGCATGGATTGAAGTTTGCAGGGGACTTACCCTGGGACAAAATACCTGCTAGCCACTGTAATTTATTAATCAGCTCCTACGTCTTTGCGTTAAGATGGACCGCCTCCCTGTCTGGGCTGTCATTTGCCTTACAGGGTACTGTCAGTTGATGAGGATGGTACATCACTTTAAGAGTGGTTCTGCCACCAGTGGGAAGAAACAGCACAGGGGAAGGTGGGACTGAGTGGAGAAGGTGTGATGAGTGGAGAGTGAGAGAGGTGCCATCTCAAACAACGGCCACGTTACCATGTTCTCAAGATTCAGTCCACTTTCCCCAGAGAGACGTCACTGGCGCCTGTAAATAAGAATCTGGAGATCTGATTCGAGCCAGAAAAAAAGAAAAAAGGAAAAAATCACATGCTTTTAGTCAGTGCACGTTCTAAGTCAAAAGTTAGAAACCGAGGTAAAATGTTCTACTTATTTTAAATGCACGTGAAAGAAAACACTGTGCAGTAAATTCTAATGGGCTACGTGACACTTTGTAAAGTATTATCAGATATTGCTATTGGGAAGGAAAGTTTTTTTCACTTACCCATGAAAGAATCAAGCTGTATGAATAAAATTGTCTCAATGCCCCTACGGAACTTTGTACGCGTTTGGTCTGTGGACCAGTGTTCTCTGAGCAATGAGGCACCTCCATTCCTTTAGGGAAGAAAAGGAAATATACACCTTTAAAAACCCAAATCACCTTTTTTAAATGGAGATTTTTTACCTGTTGTACAATAGGCAGACTATTGTGAGGTGTAGCTGCCTGTTTAACTTTGTATCTGCTTTGATTTTGGCAGTTTAGCTAATTCAAATAAAATTTGTGAAGTTAAGCACTTTGAAGAAAAGGAATCGGAGAACCTAATTTAACCTGGAGTGGCTCTTTTATTCTTCCCTGATTCATTTGAAGTGCCCTATCAGCTTGAGCTGCCCAACTTCTGTCATTTCTACCCTTTTATATATTTTTTTCTCTAATGTAAACTGAAATTCCCTGCTGTTCGTGGTATTTTAGTGTTTAGCATCATTTAGTGAGCAGGTATCATTACACTTAAAAAGGTCCTTTTCTCTGTATCTCTGATTAGTTAGTGAAGGAACCAAAGAATTCCTCTTAATATATTTTGATGTTGGCCTATTTTACATGTAAGTGCTTTTTGATGAAGCAGGAAATAATAATTTTGGTTAAAGTGGGAAGGTTTTGGTCAAATGACCATGTGGCCTAGTGTTAAGTTGTATAAAGACTATCCATTGTTTACAAGTGTCATGATATGGTATTTTCCCTAACACATTTATGTGTATGGAGTTATAAGTAATTTCTTATATTTTAATTCATTTTTCTGAAAGAGTAGATAGATAGGTAATTAAAGAAGATGCTTTCATATCAAGGTTCATACCATCCTTATTACAAAAGCAATAGCTTAGTGAATATATAACATCTGAAATGAATAGTCTTTAAATACTAAACTCGTTAAATCAATTTCACAGTGCACTTAATTGCCTTTTATTTTAAATTATAATAAGGAATAAACTATTAACTAGCAAAGAAACAGTGGCATCCATTAATTTACACACTTCCTACTTGGTGTTCATGTATACTGTACCTGACGTTGCCAATATTTTATGATTAGCTCCAATTTTGCTTTTTTGGAAGAGACTAGCACGGAGCCAAAATAATGAGGCTAAAATGTAAGCAAAGGTCAGATAACGTGTAATAAGTTCCAGATGGCATGTGTGACCTTAACATGGGTAACAGGTAGAAGCTGTAACAGTGCTGCCTACTGGTAAGAAGTAGTAGTGTATAAAGAGGAAGTGAAAACAAGTAAGAGTTAACGGAAACATAGGTGGGATACGAGGTTACATAGGGCTGCTATTATTGATACTTATGACCGACAATATTGTTTGCATTAGTGTTAATAAAGTTTTTATGAAAGTAATACTTCTGATATGAGACTTAAAAAAAAATATTATTTGGAGAATATAGTTAAATAGTTTTCTTGCTCCCCTCCTGCCCCTTTATAATGATACAGTGTTTATATAGTTTGTCTGATGAGTGACTCTTCTTTGATAACCTTAACTTTTGCAAAAAAATTTTTACAGTCAGCATTTCCAAAATACGGTTAGGGATGAAAAATAAAACCTGGCCTATAAGAGACAACGGACAATTTTAGTAATTGATGGCTGGATATTTTAGAAAGTTCAGCAAGACCACATATTCATGGAAAGAAGTGTGACTTATGCGAGGGCCGTCCAGAAAGGTGAAAATTAGTCTGCTTTGAAGCACAGGCGTCAGAGTTTTAGCAAAGTAAAAACCAAGTGTATATACATGTAGTGTTTGTTTTCTTTTTTTCTTTTTCCACGGAAAGTGAGTTCAGAGTTTTGTATGCTAAAATAAACATTTTTACTTTAGCATATGTATTTGTTTATTGTCCAGTAAACTTCATTTTGTTTATAGTCTTGAAAAATAATTGAAGTTCCTTTTAGCATTAATCCAACTGAAAGTGCATCTTTAATTTTATCACCATGGTTAGTTGAATATTTGTTGTATAGTCCTTCCCTGTGGGCATGGCATGACAGATGTCATTAGAATATGTGTGATGATTTCTTTATTCTGGTCTAAATCCATCTTGTACATCGTTAACTTTATTTTCAGATCTCCATTATATAAGACTTATTAAAACACCATGTACTTGTAAAAATAGCTCCAAAATGAGGAAACAGTTTTTCACGATGTATAACTTTCTCACATATAAGAGGCTGTTTCCATCCTGATAAAGATGCGAGTCAAAACTAAATGAACAACAACAACAACAAAAGTGTTTTTCAATATCCCAAACGTGCTTTTTCTTTCTAGAGGGAGAAAAGGAACAGGCCATATTGTGTCTTTGAAATCACAGGTACACTCCTTATAAGTTATCTCCTTTCTCTTGTCTCCCTCTTCCCTTTCCTCCTTCCTCACTCCTTCCCTCCCAGGTCTGTCTGTCTGTCTGTCTTTACGTCTCCATGGTATCGTTTCTTGCGGTTCTTTACGTGAACATTGACATTCAATTTTGGCCAAGTAAAATTAGAAGCATTTAAGTGTTTTTTTTGTGTATTGTTTTTTTTTTTTTTGAGGACTTTTGTTCTGCTTGTTTTATTAACTTGTAGAGTGAGAACAAGAGAAAGGGGGAAAGGGGAAGGACAGGGAGGAAATGAGAGAAAGCATGAGGAGAGAGAGAGTAAGAGAGGAAAGGTAGCCAGAGCTAGTAGCAAATGAAATGGAAATGAATCAGATTCCCCTGCATGCAAATTTTGTGAATCAGAGGCAGGTAAAGTGTGAAAACTGTCTAAAACGCGTGAGAAACTGATACTTGCATTCTCGAAATAATTTTCACAGTCTGCAGAATAAATTTATACGTAGTAAATAAAATAGTCATGGAAGGTTTAGTGATATCTAAAAGGCCCAGAGTTGGGATTACAGTTTTACCTTGCTTCACTAATAGAACAATCAAGTACCAGACCACCAAGAAGGTGTTTTGATCAAATGGGAGATAGCAGTGCCACTCCGGGGCTGAAATGTAGCAATGTTTCTTTCTGCCTGAAAACTCCTGCCAGCTTCATAACGTACACTAGTGTCAAAACCGGTGCTAACACAGTCTGTGCTGTGGCCCTCAGTGCCTTAGAAGGCTCTTCACCTAAAACCGTTAGAAAAGGGCCAAGAAAAATGCTTCATATACCAAGAAGTGCTAGTGCAAATATTTTCTCGTTCCTCTTAACAATACGAATAACCAGATGTTAAGACTTTTCCCTCAATAGCCAACAACCAAAAAAAATAATCACGGTGTTTTTCTAAAGTATAGGCCCCTCTCTTATTTTATTTGTGTGTGAATATTTAACAGCATTTTTTGACCTGTGGATTTATGGCACTTTACAAATAATATATGTGTGTTTAACTCTAATACTTTTTTTTTATTGTTAAATTTATTGGGGTGACATTGGTTGGTAACAATTACATAGTTTCCAGGTGTACAATTCTACATGACATCGTCTAGGCATTGCATTATGTGCTTACCACCCAGTCTAATATGTTTTTAAACATTTGCTTAAAATGATACATAAAAAACTTTTTTTCCCCAAATATTAGGAAACTATTTTTCTTATAAAATATAAAGCTGATGTTTTCAGGCATGTTTTTATTTGTAAAATTGAACAATTATACTGGTGACCGAAATGCTTTATTTGCCTGTTTTACTTATGAACTTTGGGACTTATATTTGCATCAAATTATTCTTTTTTATTTTATTTTTGATTTTTTGTCAGAAAAAGGGCACCGAAAACATAAATGTATTGTGATGCAGCCTTATTTACAGATCGGGCTACCACGACTTAACATTTAACCCTTATTTTCCAACCTCGATTATTTTTAAGTCAGAATTTGTGTAAGAGCGGTTTGCTGCTCTAATTGCCGAAAATCTCAGTGTGAAGCGCACCAGCATGCTCATTCACATCCTGCCCACAACAGGAGACGAGGGTCACGTCTCCGACCCTATCCTAAGCCATAATAGTGACCGTGCATCCTGTCTCTTCCCATCATGGATGATCTCACGTGTAAGGAAAAACCACGCGTTAATTAGAAATCCAAGGTGGTGAGGAGAATGCAGACCTTCATGTTTGAATCTCCTTCAGTACTGGCTACTTGCTCTTCGTGGTCTTGTTCGGCAGCCTTTGTTTTTTCCCTTTGCTGCCGTTCTGCCGAGTTCTGTCATGTCTCAAGAATGGAACACCCTTTCGACCTCAGGCTGAGCTGTTCATTTGGTTAGCGAGACGGCCACCTGATTGGCTTACTCACCATTCATGTGGCACTGCTGATATGCTTTACTGGAAACTTCTGACCATTGTTTCCAAGTTTGAGTCAACTCTTTTGAGACTTTGGTTGGGAAACAATAGTGCCCTAAAGGATTGAATTGCAATTAGATGATCAAAACTTGTTTAGTAAGTTGTACATTTTCATTATATGTTTGTATGTATACGTGTGTGTGTGTGTGTGTGTATATATATATATATATATTCTATTCTAGCTTTTATGTTTCTCCCGAGATAATCATGATACAAATTGGATACCTTTTCTTCCATGCACTCAGTGATGTTATATCTCATTTATGTCAGACCCAGGAATGGAGTGTGTACAAGTGCTAAGCTTAGCAATAGGTATTTAAAAATCTCATTGCTGTTACGATTATCTTCCTGCATTGTGCTTAAGACAAAAATAGGTTTACCTCATCTTTAAAGAACTTACAAAAAAAGTGGGTTACTCCCAGTAAAGAATAAAGTTAATACATTTTTAGTGAATATTTTATTGACTGTTGAACCTTTTTCATAGGAGTATTTTAACTGGACAGTTAATTCTTCTTTCTCTTCTTTTTTCCCGTACTGATTATAACCTGGCTATGCAGCAAGTGACTTAATCTTGCCCTGCCTCAGTTTCCTCCTTTGTAAAATAAGAAAGATACTAATACTGACATTATAGAGTTAAGATTTTTTGTTTGTTTCCAATGGATTCTTCCATTCTCCAGTTTGCACTTCTTTTTTTAAAGATTTATTTATTTATTTATTTTATTGTTTTTTGACAGAGAGAGTGAGAGAGACAGAGACAGAGAGAGGACTGAACTGGGGGCACTCCCCAGTTCAGCATATGGGTCCACACGGGGCCGGGATTCCATCCTCAGTCCCAGGCACTGCAAAGTGAGCACTTAACCCACTGAGCCATCCCGGCTTCCCCTATGCACTTCTTTTTAATTTTATCTTATACAGAGGTGAACGTCAACTTTTCTAAAATGCCTCTAATATTATTGGTCTCCAGCTTTTAAAAAATATATGTTTGCCTTTTTTGCTTTTTAAGATTTGTTTGATTGTTTGAGAGTCGGTGTGTGAGAGAGAGAGAGAGAGAGAGAGAGAGACAGAGACAGAGACAGAGACAGAGAGAGAAGCGGGAGGGAGGGCCCAGAGCAGTCTCCATAGTTGTACATCATTAGTTGTGACATGTTCATTCCACACAGGTCGATGTGGGGCTGTGCAGGTTGGGAACCAAACCAGGGGCCTCCTGCATGGGCGGTCAGAACCTTCACCAAGGGGCTAGGGGGTTACCAGACGCGCCACAGTTCAGCATATGGGATTGCATGGCCCGGGGCCGGGATTCGATCTCTAGACCTCAGGGTTGCAAGGCAAGTGCTCACCCTGCTGAGTTAGCCCAGCATCCCCCACATCTCCAGCTTTGATAACAATTTTGAGACTCCCGTGGACTAAGGAATAGGATTCCCACTCCCCTTGCAGCCTAATTCGTTTCCACCACTCACTGATTTATGAGGATGCTCCTGCCTGTCTGAACCACGTGCCAGTGTGAAGACACAGCCCAGCCCCATGCTTTTAGCTTTGCATCTCCTTGTTCAGAGCATTCCCAAATCAATGTTCTTGTACAGCAACCCTGCTTCTTCACTGGGAGACCTTTTCCAGTCCTGGGATGGCCTCCATATCATAGGCGTCTTTGACCTCCCAGGGCGGCCTGTCAGAACTCATACCGCGCGTGTCAGAGACATCATGACATAACAGAAACAACACAGGCATCTGAGTAAAAAACACTTGAATCTGAAGACTGGATTTGCTATTATCGGGCCCTGAGCAACTGAACCTGTATGAGCCCAGGTTTCCTCTATTTGTAAGAAGAGAAATAATGTCGCCTACGTTTGAGGCCAGGTGCCAGGGTTAGAGGTAGTGCATGGCAGACATTTATCATAGCCCTGGATGTAGTAGATGCTCAGTAAATATTTGCATGTTTTTTTGTGTGTGTGTGATGAAACATTTCTTCTACCATCACCCATCTAAACCATATGTGGGATTGATCAGTTCAGATATGTTAGCAGAGTTCACTTGTGAATAACAGATAGTGTGCATTGTCTTGAGAAAACAATTACCTACTACTGCCCTTGGAAAAGATACCCTCGTTACATTATGGCAACATCTGCGTGGTTTCCCTGTTTGCATTTGCCAACTCTTTTTTCCTCTCTGAAGCACCGCTAGAATGTAGCAGGGAGACAATGGATGGATGTAGCAATAGTCAGAAAACAAAACAAAACAACTGTTGCCATCTTCATCTATTGTTTGACGTATAGATTCATTTAGGCAACAGGTACTTGAAGGCTATAATGTGTGCATAGCATCCTTGTTGATGCAACACTGAACTAGACACAGGCCCCACTCTCACTGAATTTACATTTGGGAACAGGAAGGTGAACTATACGCATAAATGGCCAGAGAAAAGAATGAGCACAGACAAGGCATGAAGGCTGTGATGTGGTTGCCACCTTGGCGCACAACTCACTAAAGTAGTGGCACAGGAAATTTGTCACTCACTATTTCTCATCCTCAAAGGTGGGGTGCATCCTTTATTCGGGTTACTCAAATAAGACTGATGTACACTGATGGGAAAGACATTGGGGTTATCCTTACGCCGGTATAGTTATTAACATGCTGAGTAAACTAGATACATCTAGACAAAATGGTTTTTCCCCACTCAACTCTCTGACGACAACAAATAACGCACCTGTACCTCAGGTTAGCCACACAGTTGACAGAGCATTGGCTTCCCCACGTGACTGCCATTTATAGGCCTGCTTAAAGAGAAGCTCAGCATAACCCTCGAAATTTGGGTAGGTGTTCTAGAATGAAGGCATGTCACAGTCCCGCCTGTAGATCGATGCAGGCAAGTTCCGCCACGGTTTTGTTTGTTAAGATACATATTTCAGCTTTTACGTGTTTAAAACGGTGGCTGAGGTTTGGTTAAATGCCACCGACGGAGTTTAGATTTTTAGTGTTACAGCGGTACAGGTTTGAG
Organism: Craseonycteris thonglongyai; assembly: GCA_004027555.1. Classification (NCBI taxonomy): domain Eukaryota; kingdom Metazoa; phylum Chordata; class Mammalia; order Chiroptera; family Craseonycteridae; genus Craseonycteris; species Craseonycteris thonglongyai. The sequence goes on from PVKE010005845.1 coordinate 8,659, forward strand.
AGCACGGGACATCTCTTCCTGTTAGTTTGTTCCGCTGCCCTTAGGAGTGGTGTTTTACCAGTGTCCTTGCTCATTCCAGGTGTCTTGCTTATAGAAACCTTTGCACGAGAGAGAACGACCAACTCTTCCAAAAGCTGACAGTGGTCCAGGGGATTTACAGTTGATCATATCCAATTTGGGGGAAATTTGACCTTTCATACATTTTTTTTTTTTTTGCATAATAATTTCCCGGGGACACGCCTGAGAGGTTTTGATAGGGCTCGACACATAGTAGGTACTCAGCGTGTTTTAAAAATAGATTAAAAAATAAATAAGTAAAGGCAGTCACGTGTGTGTTGTGTGATTCCCGGAAACGGTGTGCTTGGTTTGAATGATCAGGGTCGTAACAATGGCCTTGCTGCTAGGGTGTTTAAGACACTCAAAGCGTTTTTTAAGGATTTGCTATTAGAAAGAAGAAACTGTAATGAGGACAAAGAAAACACCACCTTCTGGTGCAAAAGCTCTATCTAGACTGACCTGTATTTTGGGAGACCCGAGTTAAGATTTTTCTTCACTTGGTGGCGACTCCCTGATCCCCTTACCCTGCCATAGGGTTATCTATCGAAGGGAAAGTGTTTTACGACAGGATGCACCCCAGAGCCTTTTCTGCGAAGCCAAATTTGATTGTGAAAACTCGTATGTGGAGTGTAACAGTCCCTTTTAATAACCTGGAGCGATTCCCAGGTGAGACCCAGGCGTCATCTGCGGAGGGTAGGGAGTGGCCAACTTCCAGGAACAACTGAGTTGACAAAACAGATGGACACCTCTCCCTCCTACATATATATTTTTTTGGTTTTGTTTTCCCTTCCTCCCTGTGATTGTTTGTGTACATTGAGAAGTATTTGCATGAGTTAATTATTTCTTTTCCTGGTCTTTGTCACCTTTCTATGTGCCTAGCGAAGCTTGCTATAAATTATTTAGGCCCGAACTGAAGGTTCATGTCATTGTAACCAGCCCAACTTGACGGACCGGATGCGGCTTTGTGCGCAGAGGCACCTATGGCTTCCTATCTGTGTGAAACTGTTGCCTACCGAGGCGGGCTCTTGACACTGCCTGCCAGCCCGAGGCTGTCCGCTTTGTGTGTGCTTTAATTGAAAATTAATAGTTAGGGGGTTGCTATGGAAATGATACCATCGCTTGCAGACAGCAAACCCCAGCTTTTTTTTTTTTTTTGCAGAGACACTAGTGGTATTGTTTGTCCTTGCTGACCTCCGAAGTTCAAAAGCCCCGAGCAGGGAAGGAGATGCAAATATTTTACTTAAAAAAAAAAATGAATTTACATATTTATAACATTATTTTTGAATGTCAGAGATACCAAGTTGTTTTTGTTTTTTTTTTTAACTTTTGTGAGTGAACAAACGAGTCTGCGCTTTTGGGGTTTATGTTAATTGCTGCTCTGTTGCTTCCTGGCTTAATTGGGGTCTAGGGCCGAAGAGGGTGGTGGTAGCATTTTCGTGAATGTAAACAGACCTGCGTGAAAACGTTATTTGACTGATGTGCTAATGGAAGCTAGCCTCTGTTACCTCCGTGGTGCATCGTCATTTGTGTCACGGTCTATATATTATTCACAGTTTCCTTGAAATGTGGATGCACTGAAAACCTGTGAAGAGTTGGGAGGAAAGAAAACAACAACAATTTTTTTTTCCTTTCTTTTTTTTTTTTTAAATAAACAAAGCTGACTTAGGAAAACGTCTTCCTGAATATATCTGACTGGAGTCTTCTCGATGGTTTCCTGCCCCCCTCCCAGATCACTGCTGCTTATGTCATAATTTCGTCGGCTTTGTCCAGTGTCTGATCAAAGAGTGTGTGCAAATTCAGGGTCCTGTGAGGGTGGGCCTGTTTCACAAGAGTTTCTGGAATTCACGTTGGGTTTGTTTTTTTTTTTTGTCTCTTTGAGAAATAACCAACATAAACAAGCTTCTCATGAGTAAATGATTTAACTGCGAACTGAAAGAAAGATTGCTCCCAGAATATGAAACTGTGTCTGCATCGCGGGGCTCAAAGAATACACGCTTTCAGCTCCTCTCAGAAGAGGTGCAGCCTCGGGGGTTGAAGGTGAAATGTGAAATTTGCTGTAATTACTTACCCCAAACGCCTGTAGGAAAGGCTATTAGAAGCAGTTATTTTAAGTACTTCTTTATCTCTCTTTCCCTCTTCTGGGGAGGATTTAAACGTGCCCCAAAGTACAGGCAGATGCTCCTGCCCTGAGAGAGACCAGAGGGTCGGGGACAAGTCAGTGGCCGGACCGGTGGCCGCTTTAACGAGCCCTGGGAAGTGTATTGTTCGAGTAGCCGCTGTTGGTCTAGTGAGAGTTGGGAGGCAGGATGCCGTTCCAGCTTGTCCACTCTCCCCCGGCATCCGGCTCAGACCTGCGGGCTCAAGTTGTCTTTGCCTGCAGTTAAAAGGCCCTCGCCTTACTCAGTGTCGAGCCCGTCCTGGGTGTGACTTCTCAGACCCTCCCGGATGGCAAAGTAAACCTCTGGTTTTGACCGTGTGGGGGGCCCCAGCCCGTGGGGGGCTCTGTGTGCATTGGGGCCCTCCACCCTCCCGGATTCCCACTTCCCCGAAGCCTGGCCACCGGATGGGGTGTACCCGAGCCCTGCACGGCTACCTCCAGTAGAAAATCCTAAACTCCATGTGGTGTTCCGAGCTGGTAGCAGCAGATGGACTTTCTTCTGCATCTGCTGTGTACAGACTTGGCTTTGTACTCTTTTTTTTTTTTTTTTTTTTCCTGGGGGAGAGAAAGTCTTTCTTCTATGCTAGTTGATTCCTGTTTTTTTTTTTTTCTTTTTTTCTTTTTTTTTTTCGGTGAAGCAGCTAAGAAAACATCTGTGGCAGGCAGGAAAAAAAAATTGACAAAAGATTGACAAACACCATTAGCTGAAAATTTTCCATTTCATTGCAACTATGCATTGTTTACTTTACTGTAAATATCTTAATACATCATCCTCTGAATATGCTGGCAGACAAGCCCGGGAACTGTGATTTCAATTAAGGTTAGTAATTGATGCTATCTAGCTTTCAAAGGCTGACGCTTGATTAACATCTGCTTGGACAAATTGTCATTGTGAAGTGGTTCTGATGTGAATGGGAGATTATTTCTTCCTGGCTTATCTGATGTTGTGGCTGTGAAATGCTTGTCTTGGGTTTGCTTATTTTTGTAAACTACTTCCTTTGGCTGGAGCTTTACCAAAAGTGCAGTGTATAATGGCAAGCTTGTCCTAATAAGGGCAGCAAGAAGTGTATTTATCACAGACATGAAAGCTCACCGAGGACTTGAGAGACTCAAACTGGTGCTTTTTAATCGCCCCCTCCTCTCTCTCTGTCTCTCTGTCTCTCTCTCACTCTCTCTCTGTCTCTCTCTGTCTCTCTCCTCCCCCTCGCGCTCTCTCCCTCTCTCTCTCTCTCTCTCACTCTCACATACACAAAAACGAAGCACTTACTTTAGAAAGATTATGGTAAGCATGCTGGCTCCGTCTTGAACCTTTGTCACCCCTCACGTTGCACACCAAAGACATACCCTAGTGATTAAATGCTGATTTTTGTGTACCATTGTCCACGGACGCCAAAACAATCACAGAGCTGCTTGATTTGTTTTAATTACCAGCACAGAATGCCATGAGTCTGGGACGTGAACGGGCAGAGGTGTAGTCGCAGTAGTGTAAATACTGCTGTAAACAGTTGCCTGCTGGTGGCTTTTCGCAGTGAGCTAGCTTCTGAGTTTCCCCTTCTTCTTCTTTTTTTTTTTCTGGCACTGTTTTTCCGCACGGGCTCTTTTTTTGTTTTTTTGAATCTTCCTAATT
>PVKE010005845.1:17500-27500 GCA_004027555.1 Craseonycteris thonglongyai
GGAAAGTGCTAACAGGGCCGAGGCAGGAGGGTCCGTGGGACAGCGGTGTGAGGCTCAGGGGAGGCAGCCGGAGATGGTGGGGCAGCTGCCGTGGGTGGGAGACCGAAGACCGGAGTCAAGTCAGCTCCAAGGCTCAGGGCAGAGAGGTGGCAGGAGAGGCGGCAGTGCCGTCAGCGGACCAGCACGTACTCAGCGCTCCCACGAGCCAGGCATCAGTGGAGGCCACCAGGGGTCCAGCCCGGGGAATTTGAGTGGAAGTGGACCCACTGCCCGGGCGCTGGCCAAAGCCCACAGCTCGCTCACGCCCTGAGCCTCGGCTGTGGAGAAGAGGGAGGTGTACCTACCAGGCCGTCTTCCTGTCGTGTCTCATTGCTTGGACACATTTTACTACTCAGTCCTCTCTGTCCTGTATGCACATTGTCCTGGTCTCATGAATTTGAAGATATATATATATATATATATATATATATATATATATATACATATATATATATATATATATATACATATATATATATATATTTTTTTTTTCCCCTTGAGGCAAGGATGAGAGGAAGCGTGGCCGAATATTCTTGCTTATCTGCCTCTTGTAGCCGGTGACCAGTGTTCATTTCTGAACTGGCGTTCTTGAGTGTTGAGGTCTGCCTCTCGCGCGTGTAAACGGTACATCACAGATACAATTTGACACGTTGCAAAAAAAAAAAAAAGAAAGAAAGAAATTACCTTCTGGTATTATAACTTCATGGCAGCTCAGGGTGTCAGAGGTTGTAGAGTAACAAGAGGAAATAAACTTTCCCTAAGCTGCCTTCTTCCCTTGTTTAAAAAAAAAATACTGATGCTGTAAAGGACTGATTGAAGACATTAAAAATGTTTCGATGAATGAACCTAGTGTTCAAACGTATAGATCTCACAGGGGAGACTGACCATTTAGCAAGAACCTTGAAAAGTAAAACTTGGTATACGTTTTTCACCTGTTTGAGAAAGAGATGCTATCGTTAGTAATTATATGGATGTGTGAAACAGAAGGAGACTGTAGGATGTAAAGATTAATGAACAGATATAATTTTGGAATATATATGGGAATAATTAGTTCACCAGAGTCATCCATAGTATCAGACCCCTTCCAATTATATATACGAACAGTGGTTATTGAGCTATAAGATGCAGAATCATGATATTGCTGTACGTTACATCTATGAAGCTACCAATCTTCCACATTTGCTGTTATACCATTTTTTTTTTAATGGAATAGCATAGAGATGAAACACTTTGATTTTATTGTTTGTTACTATTTCCATAAGGAAAAATTTTAATGCTTTGTTACTTGCCGTTTAAAACTTAGTTTAGTTTTAATCCTGGAGCAAAGCATAATTTGCTGAGTTGCTCAATGGATCGATAGCGGATTGATGTGAACGATAAGACTTTCATTCTTACATTTTCCAGATGTTTGTCACTGTTGAAGATCTAACAGTATTCTGTTTAGTGAAGGTATCATGATTATTATTTCTAAAAATTATTACCATGTTGACATGTCTACAACACTTGAGTGCTTGACCTACTAACCTTTTTGAATTAAAATGAGAACTTTCCTGATCAGAGTAAGTTTTATTCCCAAGAAGTAAACCTTCATTTGTGAGTAGCGTTTCAGACATGCTGTTTAAACTACTGAAAAGAAAAGTGGCCAATACTTTGTAAACAACTTAATTTTCATTTCCCTAATAGACCATCACTGGTTGTAATAAAGGTTCTCTCTCTGCTCTATAGCAGGTTTCCTTTCCCAAAGGCTGTCTGGCTTCAGGTTTTAAGAATTAAAAATATTCACAAGCTTGTTCAATTTTTGTTCTTACACACTCAACTATGTCCTTCATATTTGGCATTTTGATTTATTAGGCAATCTGAGCATTAAAGACTTTTAGCAAAGCAGTACTAGATTTCAGAAGCATGGGGCATGGTGTCCATGATGAATTAATTCCACTAGAGCACAAAAATTATCATTATTTAAATGCTAGTTTCTTTCAGAAGTTTTCCATCAGAGTTAAGTTTTCAGAGTCAAAAAGTAGCGGATATTTTGAGGTAAATGTATATGATTTCTCGTTGCCTGTGTAGCTTTTCCTCATACTTTGCCCTGTCTTATGGGAATCCCCATAGAACTATTTAATACTATTAAATATTGCCCATTTAAAAATGATTAAGAATTATTTAAGGATACATGATGGCTTTTTGCTCTTATGGCATACTCTTCTTAAATGTCACATTTCAAGTCTCTTGACTTCTTATGTATGTATTTGGTTAAATAGATTAGACACCAGGAGAAACAAGACACTGGACATAAAGTGTCTTTTAATGTCAGTATAAATAATTTTGTCTAAGAGAAGTTCACAGAAATAAAGTTACATATACACCTCTTATATGTACTGTTTATTTATTCTTAGTCTTTCAGGAGCTCAGTTTTTCATCACCCTCCTCTCTTTTATTTGTAAATTGAAATGGAAGATGCCAAAAATTGAGATTTAATACTGATTGATGCCAAGATTATAAGATTGAGTGTCTGTGCATGTGGATAGGGACATGTGGTGGGAAGAACTCATTTCTCCCTTCTTACCATCCTTGACATAATACAGTTAGATCGATCTATTTGTGATCTGTCTGTCTGTCCATCCATCTATCCATCTATCCATCATCTGTTTTCTATCTATAATATCTGTCATCTATCTATAATATCTATCATCTGTATCTACCTACCTACCTACCTACCTACCTATCATCACTCATCTGTATACATATACCTAACACACATATGGAATAGAGGAGTGGAAGAGAAGAAAGGAAGAAAGAGAAAAGATGACAGAGACCAGAGAGAAGAAGTTGAGTGATAAGCAGGAAGGCCCAGGAGTGTCCCAGGCGGTGGTGAGGTAACATAGTTAACTGCTCACCCAGGTGCAGTTTCAGACTTCAGAACCATGTAGTGCACGTGGAGTAGGGCCTATGCAGGTTTCTGTTACCACTCCAACGAGCGTCTATCTCACATGGCATGTTTTTCTGTGGAACCTATAACTCTAAGAAGAAAAATGAAACCACCAAGTCTAGCATTCAGTCCTACCCTATCATAAAGTAAGGAGGCCTAATTGAGCTCTGTCTTTCTATCCTGCTATTTGTACAAATAAAAGGCTACATCTTGATGCAAAATAAACACAAAAGCACTGTTGTGACTGTAACAGGGAGTCATATACTAATTTATATAATAAGTGGTTGTGCACGTTTTATTCAAGATTATGGCTGCAAGAAATGGCATGAATTGCTGGGTGTGTTTAATGCTGGATTATAGCAATTTGAAACATGTCAAACACATGGCTAATGCCTCATGCTTCACTCATTCTTGCGTAAACCTGCATAGCCACCATCCATTACACCCTTGGTAACAACACAATTCTGCAAGTAAATATTGTTACACTAAGTAACCTTTCAATTCAAGTTGTTTAGGAAGAGAAAATGCAATCTTGTGCAGTCTGTTCCAGTGTCAGTTTCATGTTTCAAAAGGGAAGTGGTGTAGAGAATAAGGATCTGTACAGTGACTCGCTTAAAAAAAAGAAAGAAAGAAAGGGAAAGGAAAGGAAAGGAAAGAGAACTTACCACAGGGAGAAAAGTAGTACGGTATCATGTGGGTGCAAGATACGAAGGGCTGTTTTCTGAGGTGGCTGAAAAGTTACGGATGAGGCGAGGTGAAAAGGGTGAACTAACAGTTCAGACAAACATTAACAGAGCGACGCCTACCCTTACCTTTCCCTTTGATGCTCGGGCATTTATTTCCACAGGTTTTTTTTTTTTTTTGTAAAATGTTTGTGGTGGGATTGAGAAGCATGAATAATTTAGTGGGATGTGTTGGTATCACAAGCACATGCACTTTGAAAGAATGTGCTGCATCGGTAATGATTGAAAATATACTTGAAGAGGTAAACAGCCCCTCATATTGTGCTAGGAATATTTCCTCTTGTGGAAAAGAGGTGTGTGGCTGTCAGCTAGAGAAACTTCGTGAATACTGGAAGCAGCTTCGTTTTCCTTATAGTGGGCATACTCCACGCTTGCTTATTTGGGTGCAATGTATGTTGTAATCATCTTATTACACAGTTACCTCTGCTTTTTGGCATATTAATGTTGGGTCAGATGCTTCTGTTTAGAAAGAAAAAAGTACTGCCGTTGTTCCCATTTCCCTTCAGCATGGTTTTACTAACTCTCAGAGGATTGAACTTAAAATGTAAATCCCAGTTTCTACTCTAGAGTTTTATAAAGTCAAACATTCCACAGGGGATAATAAAATCCTGTGGTTCCTGGGAAGTGGAAGCTGTGCAGGTCTTCATAATGATAATAAAGATTTCAGAGGACGACTCTCTGCTTGTTGATTATTTTTAATTATTTGATTGTCTTAGTTATAGCACAGGAATCCGTGCAGAATTCTTTAATGCATCACATTGGCACTGACATTAATGACCCAGAGGTTAGTATTAAAAACTTGCACCTGGCGGCCACACAGAATTAAAAATTTTATTTTTTATCCTTACTGTTGCAAACTCCACCCAGAAATAAGTATTTCAAATAAATTTGGATGAAGGAGGAAAAACATACACATACATATATATACTCTAGCTGTATTGTCAAAAGTAAAATTTAAATGCAGTATGTGGAAGTTAACGTCTATCTGTTTCTACAGTTGGCGAGAACCCAAATTATAATTTTCATATAACTAGTAAAAGCAATCAGACCTTTTCTCTGAATATTTTAAACATTGTGCATGTAAAATTTATGCCTAATTTGAATACTTATTAGCTGCCTAATCTCAGAAAAGAGTCTTAGCTTTGTTTTTTTTCCCTTATAAAATCCATCACTGTGTATCAGTTTTCATTTGTGTGATTTTTCTTTGTTATGTTCAACGAGATGTTTAACAAAACCAATTTGTTCGTAAACACATTTGGTTCCAAAGTTGTTCAGTACAGTGGCAGCAATTGCTTTCTTTCCAATGATGTTTTTTTTTTGTTGTTGTTGCTTTTTTTCTTTTTATAAAAATCAGAACAGCTTTGAATTGTATACATAGATTTTTTTACACTGATTTGCTTTGCTAGCCCATCTACTGATGGTCTTTTATAAACCAGAAAGTCTCTTTTTTAATTGATTTTTTTTTTTTAGTCATAGAAATAATCTAATAGTTTAGGCTTGATGAAAATACTTGTGAACCCTATTATGTTATCACCATTCATTTTAATAATTATAACACTAGTACGCAAAAGCATCTCCATCGGAGGAGTATGTCTGTGTGCGTGTGAAGGTCTGTGTGTGTCTGAGTGTCGACAGCCACGTTCTATAAGAATCTGGGGAAGGTGCTTTGTCTGTGACACGAAAGGATGCGATGCTCACATTTGCTTGATAAGAAATGCCTTTAAAAATTTTTTTTTAATGGAAAACAAGTCTTAACCTATGACCGGGTTTAAAAATAGTGAAATCACGTCACGATAAGAAGATTAGGTGGTGTGCCAGGTGCATCGTCCTTTTCCACTCAGACGAAGTCCCCTGCCTGTCTGGCATCGCCGTTACTGTCACTATGTAGCCAGGTTGTTTCTGAGATTCTGTCCCCAGAAGTCAAAGGGGGTGAATGCCTCTCCTAGGTTATGGCACAGGCTTCAGACTACCCGTAAGAGCCCAAACCCGATCTCTCCAAACCACAGATTCAAGATGTTCTGTGAAATTCTGGTTTGTAGGAGCACATTGGTTCTTTATTTACTGCGAGGATTTCCACTGATCTTGGCAGGATGTCTCATTGCTACCCTGAAAGTACAGTATATTTATGCAGTGGAAATGATAAAACATTTATTACTGTAGAGAAGGTAATATGCATAATTTATGCTGTTTTTAGCACAATCATTAGTGATATTCTTGATAGATTTTATTTCCAGCTTTCATATCTAATACATGCCTGGAAAATTAATTTTATATCTTTCATTTATTTGCCTATGTTAAAATTGAGTTTTAAGTCATCTTCAAGTGAACAGTTTGATTGCTCCTCATGCATAAGCTTAATTACTTCCCAGGAAGGACAGTATTAAATGTTTTAAATGTCAGAAAAATAAATGAATATGAGCTGTTTGATTAAAAAAATAGGCAATATCTGACGTGTTTGCAGCAGGAGCTTTTTCTTAAAATGCCTCCAAGGCAAAATTTTATTTAGTCACCAAAAAAAAAAAAAAAAAAAAAAAAAAAAAAAAAAAAAAAAAAAAAAAAAAAAGAAAAAGAATAAAAGAAAAAAAAAAAGAAACCCATTATACTATTTATCATTGGTTGATACCATATGATTTGTAACACCCTTACGAAATTTTAATTTTGTATGATTAGCTGTGCATCATTAAACAACAGCCTTGCATAAGATGTGCTGTAAAATTCTGACAGAGTCAAGATAGTGAATATTTAAAATAAGGCTGTATAGTCACCCATGGTTGTCAAAGGTAGATAATAGGAAGCACAGAACAGGATGTGTAATCATGCCTTCATTGAAACGGGTTTGATAGGTAGACTTGAAAATGTGGCCGTTCGTAAATGCTATTGACCACGCTCTTTGGCTGTTCAGTGTAACCACACCAGAACTGCGCATAGAAACCATAATTCCCGTGATTAGTATCTGGATGAAAGCTGAATTTGTATTGCTTTTCTTGGTAAATGACTATTCAAGGCTTTTTCCCCCCCCCCCCCCCCCCCCCCCCGCACCCCCTCTTCTTCTAAAGATGCTGTCTCTGTAATTGGCAGAGAGGAACATCTTGATCATGGGAGTGTGAAGGTGTAGCGTGTGCTAATTGATACTTCTTAATCACTTTTAGGTATTAAGTCATGATGCAGGAATCTGCGACAGAGACAATAAGCAACAGTTCAATGAATCAAAATGGAATGAACGCTCTGAGCAGCCAATTAGAGGCTGGCAGCCGAGATGGAAGATCGAGTGGTGACACCAGCTCCGATGTGAGCCCCGCAGAACTACTGCATCTGCAGCAGCAGCAGGTAAGTTGTCTTGTCTCCTGGGCCACGCCTGGCAGCAAATAAGCCTGTTGTCTCTTGACTATGAAAAATGCGGTCGGAGCGAATGGAGCGTGTTGCGTGCAGCGCAGGGTGCTGAGAATTTCTGAGTGTTTGCAACAGGACTGGAGCCTGGGGTCCAGGCAGGGTTTTCCTGTGGGTTAATGTCACGCCAGCCCCCAAGGGACCCGCAGGTGTCGGGTGGGCCGCTGATGAAGTTCACGGGGTGGTTTTCGGCAGGCCTGTCATGCTTTGTAACAAATATTTGCGAGCTCCCCAGTTTACTGTCGGGCTCTGGGTTGCAGAATGCCATACCTCGGTTTCCACCAGAGGGCCACATTACTTGATTCTTGCCTCTCCACGGCGTTTCTTCCAAGTCTGAGCTAAGGTGCAAAGGGATCACAAGGACTTCCCTCAGCACAGACGCTGGCCGGGCCTGGCTGCAAATATTAGCTATTAATTAGTCGAAATTTGCTGAGAGATTATGAGCCATGCAGACACCCTCTACTCATTTGTGTGGCTTTTCTTGAAAACACATTCCGAGGTGTTTTGAATATGCGTCTTTTGACCGCCTTAAGCCACACTTAACTGTTTTCTGCTCGTGTCTCATAACATGCATGTGCTCTTACACACCTGCTCAATAACCAGGCGCTGTGAAGTGTCCCGTTATTCTTCTGATTAAGACAGGTTTATTTTTTTCCCCCTGTTTTGTGTGTCAGTGAAACATGGTTTTCAACCAAAGTCTAGCCACGTCGTTGTGCCCTGATTTTAACGCTGTGGACTCAGTGAGAGAGAACCAGGAAGCTTTCCAAGCATGCACTCATATCAGGCCACAGTATTCGTGTTTGAAAATAAGGTTAGACTCGTTTTAAAGTGAAGATGGTTCTCTTTAATCTCTAGATTGCATTCAGACTAAATGTAAAAACATTATTAAAATGAAAATACAGTGACTTGTGACTGAAAAAGTATCACATTGACTGATCCATCATTCACATTTTTAGTTGCTCTATAAAGGGAAAAAACGCATCACAAAAGTTAAAGCAGATGTCCACACCAGAGTAAAACTGAATTAGACTCATTATTTTAAGTAAGAACAGTATTTAGAAAGTTATTTTAGAGTGTAGGTACTGAATAAGGTCTTAACTTTGGGGCATTGTTCTCAAGAACACTCTTTTAGAAGAGCAAGACATAATGCTTTGGAATAGGCCCTCTGTTATTTTGGAATTATCTCTCTTTTCCTAGACAGTAATGATTAGGAAGATGATGTTTATTTTGTTCTGAAATATTTTGTTGTAACCATCGGAGAAATTAAATACCTACCAAAGTCCCAGGATTAGCCTGCTTTGCAGACCACTGTAAATCAATGCAGGCTTTAGGATAGCCCTTTTCTTCCTCTTAATGTGTTTACAGGGAGTACCCTATCCCTACTGACTCCCCTAAGAGCCCTAAGAATTTATAGCCACATTTGTTTTGTCTGAGAATACCATAGACTGCGTTTCTAAAGGCAAGTGAAGTGAACCACTGAAAATAAAAATAGCAGTTTAGTGCTAATAAGACAACAGGTTCTGAAGGGACATGCAATGAAGTAACTTTCTTCTTTTTTTTTTTTTCAACGCTCTGATTACTTATCAAATAAAAAGAAAACAGTAAAATCATGGCAATACTTTATAGCCTTCTGGAGGCATTTTATAATAAGGTCGGTAATGTGTGTTTCTCACCCGAGTTCGCAGGTTTGCTCTGTCTTGCACAGTTTGTTTATGTAAACCACGCAGGAGTAAACACAAAAAGTTACGTTCTTTCCATCACTTAGAAACTTTAGTCTTGTATTGCATGTGTGTAGGGTGTCTTCTAGAAGTGAAAGAAGGCATCTACAAAAGACATGTCAGGAAGTGTTGACAGGAAGATATGTAATAATTTAATAAATAAACATGCAGAAACCTTTGTAAATGTCTTTTCCCTTGGTTATGTTTTAACTCTATTAGTATAGTGAGATACTTTAAAGATATTGAATATTTTGTCCTTCTGTGAGTGTATGTTAGAATGTGCCTTTAAGTTCATTAAGGATTGGCACATCTTTTCTATAAAATGAATACAGTTACTGCTTTTAATGTTAATATATTCAATATATTTCAGAAGGAATCAAAACCATGGGGAAATATTCAAACCAGTTCATAAGAAGCAAAATAATTTTATAAATGTACCTTTACTTGGTGTTATTTAAATGTAAACTTTTGAACAAAGAATGAACAATACTTTCAAGTACAGTGGACTCATCGTTGTTGCTAATGTCTCTTATTTGGAAATGTAATTTAGGAGGCACTGTGTGATAAAAAGAAAAAACAAAGTACAATTTTGTTTGCTGTGAACTTCTGGCAGAATATGGTGTTTTGAGGACAGAATGTTTACCTGGATGATTATGGCTTTTGTGTTTTTATGGAGTGGAGCAGCGTGACTTAAATCAAGGAGCAAGGCTTTGTGTTGGGAATCGATTGTAACAGATACTTAATGATAAATGGATTGGCAGAGTAAAAGGGACTGATACATTACAGCTAGAAGTTTGACGTAGCATTTAATTTTTTCTAATAGTAGAATATTTCTGGAAGCTGGACTACCTTTATGATTTAATATTTGTAATATAAAGGGCATGACCACAGGGATCGCATTATTGTTCGTCTTCTTTGCTGTTTTATATGCACTGAAAAATTAGTAATAAAACAAAACAAAACAACCTTGTCCTGATGATTTACCTCCTCCTTCATTCTTTTCCCGTCTTCTAAAATTAGTGCAAAATACTAGACTGTATAATAGATGGAGGAGCATGTCTCAAACATTGGTTTAGATGAACTACGTTGAGAAATTATTCGGCATTAGATGTAGAATTTTATTTTGGTATTAGGTTTGCTGAATTAATTGTTTGTGTCACAGAGGTCAAAATAGTTGCTAAAAACTT
>PVKE010005845.1:32500-57015 GCA_004027555.1 Craseonycteris thonglongyai
ATACAGAGACAGAGAGAAGGGGGAGGGCCCAGAGCAGTCTCCATAGTTGCACATCATTGGTTTTTTCACATAGTTTTATTCCACAGGTGGGCATGGGGTTGCACAGGGCAGGAACTGGGCTGGGGTCTCACCCCGGTGAGAACTGAATTGGGGGCACTCCCCAGTTCAGCACATGGGTCCGCACGGGCCGGGGCCGGGATTTGATCCTCGGTCCCCAGGGCTGCAAAGTGAGCGCTTAACTCACTGAGCCATCCTGGCTTCCCCTACTTTAACATTCTTAAAGCCAACGAACAAGTTGAAGAAACAAGGACTAGAAATATAAACACAACAACAGAAAGAACTAGTCGTCATTCTTTCAATATCTTGCTTTAACACTTACGCGAAATATCTTAGAAGCAGTACAAAAAGACATCAAGCATAAACATAGGCACAGCCATTTCTCAGTTGAAATAAATACAAGCAGTGGTGTAACGATTGCTTACAGTGACACTTTACATGGTGAAAGCCAGACATTGTGGCTTTGTGTCAAGGTGTGTAATGTGCTCACTTCCTACACATGGAACAAGCAATAGCCATGAGTCGGCCCTGGGGCTTCCCCATTGAGGTTCCCATTGTCTTCAGTGGAAAGTGCATTTTACTGGCTTCTTTCATCCTATGTGGCTCTCCTCTCATGAAAACACTTTCATTATTATTATTATTATTATTATTATTAATTTTAAAATTTATTGGGGTGATATTGGTTGGTGAAAATCACATAGGTTCTAGGTGTACAATTCAACATCCCATCGTCCATGTATGGCCTTATGTGCTCACCACCCACAGCCAGTTCTTGCGTGAAGACCTGTGACATTTTAAATGCACATATTCTCTGGTTGGTGGTGAGCAGTTGCAGACATATATGATTGTTACTCAAAGTTGTGACAGTTGACTTCGGATGCAACAATTGAAGTCGTATTTCCAAAGTATTTCCTCAGCTTATGCCAAAAGGCAACGAGCGTGGCATGGTTGGATGTCCCCAAATGGAAAGACGGGACAACACAGACACCATTCAAAGTGCTTTGCGATAAATTTAGGTGATGTTTACCATTAAAAAAAAAAAAAGTTATAATGTGGTTTTCTAATTTTTCAAAAATAGATAGTTCCCGTTTATGAAACTATGTGCTGATACAGAAGATGATAGGAACAATGATGCTGCATTGAATGTTCCTGGCCTGCGTCAGTGTGGTTTTAGCACTAAGTATGTGTATATTTTCCTAATTTGTACGGTTTGTGCAGAGAGGCAAGGGGGCAGAAGTAGGAAAGTCAATTTATGGTAAAAATCTGCCCAGATATCATTTTATTATGTCATTTTTCTTTTCTTATAGTGGAGCAGCCTGTTTTGTTAAGAAAAAAAAAAAAATTGGGACGGATGACACAGCTTCTCAATAGAAAGCCAAGAACATTTAACGGGTAGCGCCGTGTGCTAATGCCTTTCCCAGATACGTATGTACTGCCCCACAGAGTTGATAAACATCTCCTGGGACAGCTTTCTTCCCTAGGTGCTCAGTCCTGCGAAGTTAACTGTCATGTGATTAATGATGGAATACGAAGGTTATGATTCTCCCCGTGGACGTGGACGTTCCGAAGGACAGGCTTCCAGCTGCCTCTGGAAACTCCGCACGGCCCATGGCCACCAAGGTCCTCACCCCTGTGCCCTAACCCGCCCCGCAGTAAATGTCCTTGCGACGGTGTCCTGTGAGAACGGGGTTCGGAATTCTGGGCTCGTTCACTCACGAGAGGTTCCGCAGCTGCAAGCCAGGCCTGTTTCGGTCATTGTCGAAATGGTCGATGACCATGTTTCTCCAGCTCTCAGTGTAGACGCGAGTCACGAGGGGACTCGGGGAAGCCGGAGGCCGTGAGCCCGCCAGTCTGGCGGGTCAGGGAAGGTTTTAGGAAGGATCTTGTGGTTGGATCATGAAGAGAAAGAGGTGGTCGGTCCCTGGCTAGAGAAAGGGGAGGACTTATGGGTACAAGGAAAAGGGTGCGTGAACATAGGCAGTTGTTCGTCTTTCCCGCATGGGAAGCACACCCCAGTTCAGCATATGGGTCTGCACGGGCCGGGACTAGGACTCGGTCTTCAGACCTCAGGGCTACAAAGCAAGTGCTCAACCCACTGAGCCATCCCGGCTTCCCTAGTGACCTTCTTGATTCAATATTTGTCCCTGGTATGATTTCATTGTTTATGGACCAAGGGGATCTTATTGTGGATGCTCTGCAGTATATATTGACACATACTATGTTGTTATTAGAAGTGTTTGCGCGTGATTCGGGTGTCTCTTTACTTTCATCCACCTCTCCTAAACCTTGTGTCATTATGAGATGCAGCAGATGGTATTAAAAGAAACTGTAGTAGCTTTGAAGAATATTTGTACTATTTGGTCTCAGATGCCCAATATAAAATACACACTTAACCGCCAAATAAACGGCAGCCTAATTGATTGTTCCCCATTTGTTACTGGAGTAACAGAGCAAAGGCAGCTTGACTTAAAAAACACAAATATGGGAGATGTTCATGTGACCCAAACAGAAAACACGGTTTGCTTTCTCTCTTTAAAGTGAAAAACCGTTGAAATTTAAGATGTGAATATGTAATTGTTTTGATAAAATTAATAATGAAAAAAGACAAAATATATTGGTATGGATTTATCTGTTAATTATGCGTGAGGTCGTGTGCGCTGGGGACCCAGTCTCATCTCTTGCATTACAGTTTTCTTAGGTCAGATGACTGTGGAGAAGCCAATTTGTTTCTCTGCACCTCAGTTGTCTCATGTGCACAATGAGTGGCTGAGATTGAGACTCTGTCTCCCATGTTCAGAATTCTGAAATGTCAGGATTCTCCTCTGTTGTATGTGCTGTCATAAAAGTATTTCAGTCTTACTACCTGAACTAAGGTGTGTGATGTAACCTCCCAGAACCTCAGTTTTCTCATCTAAAGGCAACTAAGACTTTAATTTGGGGGCGTTGAAGCTCCTACAAATGTTCCTCAATTTCAGACACTTCTAGTTGATGCATCATTAATTTCCATTATCTGTAAAGAAAAATTCAGCTCTAATAACATAGTCCTGTAATCACATGGAGAATGTGATGTTATGGCCATAATAAACATTGTTGTGTTGATTTCTAAGCTATCATAAAATATTATTTTCTAATACTAGCTTTATAGTTTATCTCGGGTTAGGAATGTTCAGTAAACATTGTTGTTCTCCTAGTAGATAGATGTTCTCACCTTGAAAATTACCAGCACACTTAGGAACCCTTGTTCAAGTAATTATAATGAGGGGAACAGATATCTATGTGTCTTTTGACAGTTTATGGAATAATTTTAATACATTAACATTGTTTGGGGGGAAGCCAGGTTGGCTCAGTGGGTTAAGAGCTCACTTTGCAGCCCTAGGGATCGAGGATTGAATCCCGGCCCTGGCCCGTGTGGACCCATATGCTGAACTAAGGTGAGCTTCCCATATGGGAGGCCCCCAGTTTGGTTCTTGTCCCCCAGTTTGGTCTCTGGCTCAAGGGGGTGTGCGTCCCATGTGAGAGGCCCCCAGCCCAATTCCTGCCCTGTGCAGCCCCCGCCCATCTGTGTGGAACGAAACCATGTCAAAAACTGATGACGTACAACTATGGAGATGGCTCTGGGCCCTCCCCCTTCTCTCTGTTTCTCTCTCTGGCTCTGTCAAAAACAATAAAATAAATCTTAAAAAAAAATGTTTGGGACAGTTCTGTGAGGTAGATAGCTATTACTATGACCCTCATTTTATAGATGATAGTATTGAGACTCATAGATTAAGACACCTGTCCAAGATTACATAGCCAGTGAGATTCAAATTCAGGTTTTCCAACCCTAAACTCCATATTCTTTCAAAGACAGTACACTCCCATTATTGCTATTGGTAGATAATGTTCATAGTCACTTAAATAATGAAGGCGTTTATTTACGGTGAACACAGTTTTGTCAACAAGATTCCATCACTCTGATTAAGACATCTCTCCCTTGGGGGCGGGACACTAAGGCACATGAATGAACTCTTTAGATTTCATTTCTGGAAAGCCACCCACCTGCACCTGTTTTCATTACCTACTTCGTATTAGAGAGATCACTTGTTCCTAAAGTCCTTAGTCTATGATTATTATAATCAGTGATTTCAGAATTTTAAAGTTATTAGCATAGTATTAGATATTTTATGTGACGAGGGATGTTCAGAGATCAGAAAATGACCCTTTTCAATAAATGTATTTTAAACAGTCTTCATGGCACTAATCAAAAATTGTATATTTACTTAAATTTGGTTTTACTTTATATAACTTGAAATAAATGATCCACTAGCTGAGATTTGGAAATATTTATTATGAAAGTTTTTTTTGGGGGTTTTTTTTTAAGATTGATTTTGACATTTGCAAGAAGGGGTGAGAGAGTGAGAGGTGTTGGGTGGGGTTAGGGCCCAGAGCCGTCTCCGCAGTTGTTTGTCATCAGTTTTCCACATGGTTTCCTTCCACACAGGTGGGCGGGGGCCGGGAACCAAGAAGCTCACGACACCGGAAGGGCAGGTGGTCAGTGGCTACTCCCTGCACAGTAGATGCTGAGTGATATTGTTATTGTAAATGAATCTGAGAACCGCTGTGTGCCTGTCTGACTATCACCCTTCTCTGAGATCTAACCAAGACACAGGCAAAGGCTAGAAAACCAGAGAACAGTAATTGTTCATGGTTAGGAGCTGGGAAAACAGACTGACACCCCAGAGTACTGGGTCAAGTTGAGCTTCTCAGCTTTGAAGTGACCACTTCTTTGTGGTACTTGGTTTCTAAGGCTCTCACTGAGGATCCTGTGATACTCCTCCCAGCTGTGTTAGTAGTGTCTCCTCCTCAAGACAGCCCCATCCCCCTTCTCACTGGTCCAGCCGTGTCCGCTGGAGTATGAATTACTTTCTCAAAAGAATTGCTGTGTTTTAATGCAATCTTAACAGCCCTGACTTCTCCGGGATGCATCAAATTATACTTCAATGAATTGCACGTACAATTTCTGGACTGAGAACAAGTCCTCAACATATATTTATCACTAGTGAAAGTATAATATTTATTTTTTAAGATTGACAACTTTATCTGTCTCAGATTCTCTACAACATTACTTTTATCATCAGAAAAATTGACATGTAAAATAATCTAGTCTGTGTGGTGAGCATGGACTGCTTGATTACAGGGAATGTTCAAAAATTTTTATAGAACAATGAACGGGCAAACGATGTTAATGACGGTTACCCCTGGGTAACCAAGCTCAGGCTAATTCCTTGCCTTCTACATTTTGAGTTTCTATAATTACTGTATATCTTTTACTTTAGATAAAATTACACATAGCATAAAAGAAGAAAATAGTTTTCTCTGGAAGCTCAGTTAGCACACAGAAAACAAGTTTTCATTTATTGGACCCAGTGGCATTTTTTTTCCTATTCAGTTAATATACATTGGGTGACACACACACACACACACACACGTATACACATTTTAAGAGACGTTACCTATGTATTACTTTTCAAAGTTGAATTGAATTACTGTAGCCATGTGAAGTATGATGTTTGCTCAGAGCGTTAATCAAATGAATGCTGGTGTCACCATGCAACAGGCAGGACAGTTAAAGAAAGTGATGGAAGCATGGTTGTCGTTCGAGGAGCACAAGACCTTTTTGAAGTGGTTTTTGAAATTCAAGGACGTTGTGGAAGTACAACGACCATGGAGGTGTGTGTATGCAACAGAACCTTCAACATGCCTAACAATTGAACACACTTGTGATAAATGTGAGACACATGGTCAGTTGAAACGCCATGTGTAGCGATACAAGTGGACACTTTGGTCCACGTTGCTCAAGCAGTAGTTTGCTGTCATCAGAAGTGTCTGGACACTGATGGTTACCTCTTTGAGCCCCTCTCATAGGTGCAGAAGTCAAATGTGACTTGTATTCATCTTTTCTTATCGGTATATACTATTACAATTTTAATACCATTTTTTCCTTTCTTACAATGTGTGTACATTTTTTTGGCACCCTCTGTATTTCAGCATAATGTGGCTCACTCAATACAGTAAGAACTGCTGAAATGTATTCCTCACACATTTCTCTAGCTACTAAAATCTGGCCAATACCATCTACCCGGATCAAATACTGTTCAGCCGGCACGGCTATCCCTTGGATTATCTGTGTTCTTGTTAACTAAGGCAAGCCTTTGGCATTTCTTAGAACTATTTGAAGAACTGAAGAAGCTTATTAAGAAAACGAGTTTGTGCTTATTTTATTCTCTGTAAATAACAAGAGATTTGCTGTGGGCGTCAAGCCTTAGAAGTGTTATGGTGACCCTCTCGTAAACAAGACATAAATTCATAAATTGGCCTTCACTACTATGTAACTTAGGATCGTTTCCAACTTCACAATTCATTTCCTTTTATGTCTGTTTTTAGTGTGCTGTGTTTCTAATCGAGAGTCCAAATGTTGATTTTACTTAGAATCAAAGAACGTAGATGAAAAAGTTGAACTGTTCCAAAGCCGAAGACTACGTTTTCTGTGCTAGGCTGTGGGTTATCAGCTAGGTTTCAATGTTGCAAGTAGTTTTCTACAATGACAGAAAAATATGGATTATGTAGACTAGACTGAGGTAGAGCATGAAGATAATAAATCCCATTTAATCCTGTGAATTTTGTTAATAAAGCTATATGTAGACTTTCTTATTTAAGCTTTACATTGTGATGTAAGATGATACAAATGCATAATGGCTTCCATGATGATGATCCTGATGTTGTTAGTGTTTAGGTATGTACCTGCGTATGAGTAATTGTCACAAAGCTTAAGAAATGGCCTCCAGAAAGTGTACCCTACTTAAGTGCACAGTATTCCCATCAGATATTAAGTTTTTTTGTTCTGCTTTCCTAAACACTAGTCCCACATGTGTGAAAGTGCAGTCGCCATTTTGGTGGTGTGCTTGGAAGTGTACACTTCACCAGTACCCATAATATTTTCTGAATTAAGTATCAATTTGTCATACAATGAATATAACTACATATTTACCCTTTAAAAATTTTTGTTTAAAGATTTATTTTTATTGTTTTTGATGGAGAGAGAGACAGAGAGAAGGGGGAGGGCCCAGAGCCGTCTCCATAATTGTACACCATCTATTTTCAACATGGTTTCGTTCCACACAGGTGGGCGGGGGGCTGTGCAGGGCAGGAACTGGGCTGGGGCTGGGATTCGATCCTTGGCCCCTGGGGCTGCAAAGCGAGGGCTCAACTGCTGAGCCATCCTGGCTTCACCAGGCTTGTTTTTGTTTTTTTTTAATTAAGAAGAGTTAAAAGATAAGTTTAATATTTCTAAGACACTTATGGCATCATTTAAAAATGTACAGATTTGCATCATAAGCATTTTCCCCCCAGGTTTCTACAGGTGATGTCAGAATTTTATAGACATTGGTAATTGCGATTCTAAAGTTTCTGCAAAACAGAATTAGAAGTGTTATAGCATTAAGTTTTTTAGTGAGATTTACATTTGCCTCTGAGTTACTTTTTATAATTTTACTGCCATCATTGGATATGCTGTATCTCTTTATCTTTCATTCACTTAAACATTTATTGAGTGTCTAGTGCTAACAATACTTTTTTAGAAGCTTAAATACTGAAAGCAAATAAAACCCCCAGAATCTTTTCACTGGTGGAGCTCATAGTTTATTAATATTAAATGTAGTAAAATGAGTCTTTTGTTAAAATTAAGTAACTAACAAGAGGAATAAACAATAAAATTGAGGCCAAAAGTGTGTGTGTGGCGGGGAAACCACTCAACTAATTTCGATGTAGACATCTTGGTATCTTCTTTAAATAAACCAAGATGAAGATCATTCGCTTTAAGACCTACCTCCCATTTAAAGACATGCCAGTAAAGAGATCCCAAGTCTAAAGAAAACTGATGTAACAGTAGGGTGCTACTTTAATAATCTCAGGTTTCCTGCCATGTTTTTGGTTCATCTCTATTTCGGTACCTTCCAGCCTGTCAACCTCAGCACGACCCAAACAGAATCCTTAAGACCCCCCCTACACACCACACGGAAATTCCCCTCGAATCTCCACACCCCAAACCCTTTCCCCTCGGCCGGTGGAATTCCCACTGCTCTTTCAAATCCGAGATTTCAAGTTCTTCCAGGGAGGCGGTAGCTACCTGTTCTCACCCACACAGAAAGCCGCCTCCCGCCCGCCATGAGCAGAGCCCCCCGTTTATAACCTGCAGGACAGGAGATGATTTGCTTCACCCGGTGAGGACCGTTTTTCTGGACCCCATTACAGGGACAGTGGAGGTGGCAGACGCACAATAGACGTTGTCGGATGCAGGTGCTTGAAGGAACCTCAGACCAGACAGGAACTTTTCAGAGCCAATTCCAGCAGAGGAGAAAACATTTTTTTTTCTTTTTATTTATTTATTTATTGTTTTTGACAGAGAGAGAGAGAGAGAGAGAGAGAGACAGAGACAGAGAGAGAACTGAACTGGGGGCACTCCCAGTTCAGCACATGGATCCGCATGGGCCGGGGCCAGGATTTGATCCTTGGTCCTCGGCGCTGCAAAGTGAACACTTAAACCATTGAGCCATCCCGGCTTCCCCAAGAGAAAACATTTTTTTAAGGCAGATTACTCTTTGTGTCCTTCTGTCCCTTAAGAATGCATTCAATCCATTCACTCTTACTTACATATTGAGCATTAAATACATTTTAAATAGGCAAGCTTGTTGCCATGTTGTGAACTTGGAGGGAGGGGGGGAATTTCTTCATTATTGGTAATTTTTATGATTTGTATGTTCGTTGTAAATGTTGTGTTCCGGTATAGGTAGCTGAGAAAAGGCAGCCTCTGGTAAATGGGATGGTTAAGAGGGTAAGGAAAATAAAAATGTGATTTTTTTTTTCAAAAAAAAAAAAAGAAATAATAATAATAATAACTACTGATATTAATAAAAGCCAAATGTATTTCTTGCAGATCCAGTAAATAAAGATGGGTTTTGAAGCCCCGACTTTTTCTATCTCCTTTGATTCATGAGCTAATTTCCAAAGCCGAGTGAGAAGCTTTAGTTTATATTGTACCTGAGGCGCTGGTGGACTCACACAATAGCTGCACTTCAAGTGTCACTGTAACGTAGTCAGTGCAATAAAAGTACATTTAAATAACCTACGAAATCTAATTTAAGCCGGGGAGAATGAAATTGGAAGCGGCTGCGGCTGCCCCTTCCTGCCCGCCCCGTGGTGGTGCTGCTGCTATAGCCTTTTCTCAGTCCCTGCTGGGTCGTGCAGGACAGCTCCTGAGAAACAGATAAAGGCTGAGTGCTCCGCCCTAAGTGCTCATGTGACCAGCAGCTCTAACCAAGGGAACCTGTCACATGTGACTGTCAACCGGACATTGGGTTACCACCAAACTGTACAGTCTTGCTTTTTCCTTATAGTTGCCATTTCATTTCATTTCATTTCATTTCTTTTTTCTAAGGTTGATTTTATTGTTTGAGAGCAGGTGAGAGAGAGAGAGAGAGAGCAGGGGGAGGGCCCAGAGCAGACTCCATAGTTGTGCATCATTAGCTGTGACATGGCTTCATTCCACATGGGTGGATGGATGTGGGGCCGTGCAGAGTGGGAACTGAACTGGGGGTCTCCCATCTGGGAGGCGAGAATCTTCGCTTCCGAGCCATCCCGGTGGTTACCAGTTGTATCTCAGTTCAGCATATGGGTTTGCACGGGCCGGGGCGGGGACTCGAACCCCAGTCCTCATGATTGCAGGGCAAGTGCTCCACTGCTGAGCTATCCCAGCCTCACCCCGTCCTACTTTTTGAGGCCAGTTATATTTTATGGCACACTGACTGGCTGGCTAAACTTCCCTGAGATGCGGAACAGCATACGTTTTTGTAAGCCTAGGAGAGATAACTGGAATGGATCATTTTTGATGGATACTTAAAATTAGAAAACTAACTGAAAAAATGTAATATGGCAGCTGCAAGTCCGGCAATCTCAGCGAATATTTTAATGAAAGTAGTTTGCTTTCTTTTAATCTTCCGGGCCCAGTTTCCTCCCCTCTCAAGTGGAAATAATGGTAGTATCCCCCTCCTGGGATTGGTGTGGGGACCAGATAAGCTTATTAGACATATAGGATGTAGAACTGTGTCTGACACATGCTAAAAACGAATAAAGGTGTTAGGTAGGTATCATCATATTTACATCATTCAGTAATTCACTTAAGTCGATATGGGCACATAATACGATGCATGAATGATGTGATGTGGACTTGTACATCTGTAAACTATCTAATTGTTACCAACCAATGTAACCTCATCAAATTTAACAATAAATTAAAAAAAAAATATCAAGGATAAGTATGGCCTATACTTGCCGAAGTACCGCTTTATAATAAGTTGAAATGTACAAAACATTGCATTCATTTATTTTAAAACTAAAAATCCCATGGAAAAAAATCAAAGCCATGTGACTTCACTTACAGGTGGCCTATAGAACTGAACGTCACAAAGAAAGAAAAACTCATGGACGCAGACAACAGTTTAGTGGGTACCTGAGGGTAAAGAGGGAGGTGGGTGGGAGAGGAGGGGGGAGGGGGAGAGAGAGAGGAGGGAGGGGGCATCAAATATGTGGTGATGGAAGGAGGACTGACTCTGGGTGGTGAGCACATAATGCAACACATAGACGATGTGATGTAGAACTGTACACCTGCAACCTGTGTAATTTTTACCAACCCATGTCACCCCAATACATTTAACAATAAAAAGCCCATAAAAATCCCCAATACTGCTTTATTTTCCAAAATATATACTTCTCCTTCCTTGTTACATTTCATTGTAACTGCAAGGCAGTGTAAAGCACACTTGTGCCCACGGCCCTCTGTCTCGCCCTAAAATCCAGTTCCGAATAAGGACATTTTTTCCCCTAGAAGATGGATGAGTTTGGGTGCTTCAGGTGCTGGCAGCTGTGTGTAGCTGACCCATGGCCGCTCTGTTCTGTGAACTCTAGCCCCGGCGTCTGAAGGCAGCTTTCATTTATCACCACCTCTCGTCTTTTTGGAACAGGATCTGGAGTCCTCATGGGTCTTCTGGCTCACGATATACCATTTTAGTGACATAATGAAGTCACTTCAACTCCCCAAGTTTAATTGCTTCAACCTCAACCCAAATGCTTCTGTCTGTATTCAATTTGGCTACCAACCTTTCAAATTGCTATACGCACCTAACTTGCATCCCATCGTCTGATACAAGTAAACCTAGGTGAGCCGAAATGATTTATTTTTCATGTTGGAAAAAAGTCTTTCCCTGACAAATGATGTCATGATAGTCATTACCGTTCTGTTCAGGAAGCCCTCTTCGTCAACAGAAATATAACCCCTTGTATGCACAACATCCAGGTGTATATGTATGCAGTGCTTGACAAATTAACATGAAATTAAATGTGTGACCAGTTTGCCTGATTCCAGAGGTGTTAGATTTTATTTCATTTTTTTTAGGTCATTGCAGATGTTCACTTCTGCATTAAATTATTCATTTGCAAATATCAATAAGCTTTGTAAGCAAACATGAGCTTTGAGGCTCAATTCCATGAGGCCTCTATGACTATGGCAGTTTGGGGTGCACGTAAGCAAAAATATCTGTCCTCTCCCAGTGCACGGTTTTCTTTAAAACTTCCAGGTCGACGTGGCTTCCTCAGGGAAGCTATGAGCTACCTAACATAGGGGATTTGTTCTTTGGACGCGTATGAAAAATTGCAGTTCTGATGGAGGGAGGAAATGAACGTTAGTGAACTGAATGAAGCACGTCTGCCACATAAAGAGTTATCTGGATTTTTAAAACAAACAAGAACAGGTCAAAATTAAAACAGTGAGAGGGAGAAGGGTAAACTAAATTTTTATGTTGAAATATGGGTGTAGCATTTTCTGCTATTTCCGCTCAAGCGGCATTGTGGAATTCTTGGGAAATCTTTTTCATTCATCTCTAAAAATGACAGGTGTCAGGGGTCTTTTGTGATGCACATTCAGAAAAGTTTTGGTCAAGAGGTCAGATGGCTGGATGATGCGCATTGGGAGCCTTGTCTCCTGTGGAATTTGCCTTCTTTGAAGTGTTTCCAAAGCAAGGTATTTTCTGTCATCCACATCAGTTAAATAATGTCTCTGGTAACAGCTTTACATGGGATACAAATGCAAAGAGAATTCTTTATGACTAAATAAAAACTACTGCTCCTGTTGAACACAGTGAAACCCCTCAAAGTATATGGGGGATGGTTTAACAGGACATGTATTTGGGAATCACATTCAATAATGAAAATGTATATTGATGCCTTTTTGAAACTTTTGTTATTAACGTCTTATTTCATTTAAAATGCAAGGTTATTTAATTTTTTGAGCTTTAAGTGTCATTTTAAGATAATGAAAGTCGTTTTTAAGTGAGAAAAATTTACTCTTAAAACACAGTGTTACATTTTTTAAGTGTCTCAATAGTATCTGCTAAAAGGTGTCAAGGTTTGTTTCATAACCGTCAACTAGGCTATTTATTTTCTACATATGAAAGTGTGAGATTAAATTAAAACGGAAAGCATTGCTAACCACAAATTACTGATTTTTCCAGCAGAACTTGGGAAGCTGTTTAGTGTTTTCAATATTGTCCTGTTTGGGAAATAACAGACTTGTGAAATGATCTCTTGATACATGTTTATTTTCATGAAACTTACAAACTTGGTGAGACAGAAGGCAAAAATATTGGCTTTCCAGTGGACAGATTTGGGTTTGTCCTCTGTGAAGGAGAGAGATACACATGTACCTAACATGATATGTGGACTAAGCTATCTGTTAAATACATAAATAGCAATAGTAGGTGATTATAAGTTGCAACCTGTGCTCTAGAGAAAAATAAGAAGGCGTAGTGAGAAAGGAATGTAGTGGGCATCTACTTTAGATTGAGAAAGTTATGTTTAAGCTAAGGCTGGAAGATGATTAGTGGAGAGTCAGGAGCAAAATGGTAGCATGAGGGCTGTGTTGGAGCGCAATCGAGCGTTCAGGTGGGACATGAAGTGTCTGTCAAATGCAAATGGCAACATTAAGCAGGCAGCTTTGTAGATATGTCTGCTGACCAGAAGACAGTCATTGTTGAACTAATCCTAAATATTTTCTCTAGGAAAAGTTATACACCTGCATTGCTAAATTCCGAACCTTCATTTTGGCTGTATGTTTGCTATTGGTTTGTGGTGTGATGGTATAGTTAGGTTTCACCTAATATGTATTTTAAGATGAAGAATAATACAATTAAATGTAATCATTAACATTTTATCCTCTATACTTCTTGCAAATAAAATCTGAGTTCCTTAAATCCTTTTTTAAGTATATATATATATATATTTTTTAAAAGATTTATTTTTATTGTTTTTTGACAGAGAGAGAGTTTTAAGTATATTTTTATTTTACTCTCTAACCCCATAGCAACTTCATGCATCTCTGGTTCTTCTTTATAACCTAAATTAAAAATATATATTTTAATGATCTTTTAGCTCTCAGGCAAACTTTGTGCCCCCTTAAGAGTTTAATTATTGCAGATCACAGTAGATGGGACATTTCTTAGTGTTGATACTTGGTATTCTCTCCCTATATACAATAACGCTAGGTACATTTTAAATACTATATGTTGTCATATTTACATACAGATCAGATCATTTTTTGTTTCTTTCTGGTCGTCAGCCTTTGAGATATACTCCCCCCCCCATCTCCCCTTAAAAGTGATATTGACAGCATCTCAACTGAACTTTTGTCTTCAGACACCACCCTGCCAATCTCTTTAGATGGACAGCAAGCCACGGATTTGAACCAGAGGCGCCCTGTATTAGTCATGTGCCGTTATCGGCAAGACAAGCAGATAAAGATGAATAAAATGACTTAAATGCACGTCTGGGTGTATTATGTTAACCTGCTCCAGGAAATGTGTGAGTACCATTTCCCTGTCACAGAAGTTATAGTGCCGTGCTTCCTAAGAGATACACTTGGAAGAGAGATTGGAAAACTGATTGATTAGCATGATGTATTGCAGTGACTTTGAAAGTTAAGTGTACTTTCACATCTGTAGTCGTGTCTTGAGGATGAGTGGTTCAAGCTCAGATAAAGCCAACGTTGAAGTCTTTCACATTTTACCTTTCTCAGATTTTTGGAATGTGTAGCTGAAGGCTAAGGTGTGTATGAAGATATTATTTCAATACTCTGCAGTGTGTGTCCTCTTGCTTATCTGAAGAGCTTTTAAAAGTAACCCTTAATAAACTTCTTTGGCATGTTTGCTTGGTCTTCTGCTCCTTCATCCCAGATAGCGGGCATATTGGATGTCAGTTAACTGCTTTGTAATGTGTTAAAAGCCTTTGCCTTCGCAAGTCTCAGAGACTTATGCTAATGCCTTTCTCTTTTCATAGTGCTTGAGATAATTAAACTGCTTAGTAAACAAATTGCCTTTAAAATACTTGTTCATTTACTGAAAATAAATATTGAGCTTCTGTGGTCTTCAGAACTCTCCGAATAGTTCCTGCAGAGGACACCTAAGTCCAAGGGCACTTTGGGAACTTGAAGTCTGGCCAAGTGACCGCATGTCTACACAGCAGGGAAGTTCACTGGAACCCACAGGAAGGAAAATGCAGCTCTCAAATGTTTACGGTGGTGGAGATCATCTAGTTCAAGTTCTTGTACATATTTTATCAGTTAAAGACATTCCCATTTGGGCGAAAGCTGGTCAGGGACAGAGCTGGAGAGAACTGGGACGGACAGGGGCCTTGGGTTTGAATCCTGCTTAGTCACCGACACATGGTGCAGTTGTGTGTGAAGTCCTCTCTCTGACTTCTTGTGTGTGCCGTCAGTACGATCCAGATTATTATCTCTTCTTTACTGAGGCAGCAGAGAGAGGTTCCTGGTTCGCAGAATCCTGTCCCTTGTAGAAGTTTAGGAAATACATATTTTCCCTT
Organism: Craseonycteris thonglongyai; assembly: GCA_004027555.1. Taxonomy (NCBI): domain Eukaryota; kingdom Metazoa; phylum Chordata; class Mammalia; order Chiroptera; family Craseonycteridae; genus Craseonycteris; species Craseonycteris thonglongyai. The sequence goes on from PVKE010005845.1 coordinate 47,519, forward strand.
TCCTTTCTACTTCATTGTATTGCCACCCTCTCTTCAAAAGCCAAGTGATAGGAAATGGAATTTCTTCATACATCCCTTCCGCAAACTTTGGGAACCTCTTTCAAATGCCAGGGATCTAAATTTGAGGGAGAAAGCTCCTTTCTATTGGTCTTTTTTTTTTTTTTTTCGACTGGACTTTCCCTGTGGTACTGGACACCTGGTGAAGTTCTGGTCTGTCCCTTGCTTTCTTTGGCAGCATTTGTCTCTGCTTCTCATTCTGCCTCTGACTTTTCTTTGTCTCTTTCTGGGAATCTCTTCCCTTATCCACTTTTAATGTTGATGTTTCCCTAATGCTACTTCCTCCTCCGGCTATTCTTCTCATTCCATGGTACATCCTTCATTAATCTCATCATTATAACTCTTGCTGTAGGTACTCTGACCTCTCTCCTGAGTTTCAGATGCACATATCCGATGTCTAGTAAACATTTCATTAAGATACTCCTGAGGAATTTTAAGCTTTCTGAGCCTCAAACTGGATTCGCTAAAACTTCTTCCTACCCCTATGTGCTTTTTACGTCCTGGATTATTTAGCTCAGTAGACGGGAACAACAGCCAGCCAGCTCATCAAGCCAACTCTTGTCCATTCGTTGACGCCATTCTAGTCCCCAGCCAGAAACACCGTCTCTTGCTAACCGTATCTAGAACCATTTGCCCTCATAAATCACACAAGGTCACTTTACCTGAGGGAGTGTAAACGATTTGCTAATGATTTTCAGGCACTGTTGGTAAAATGTCTTGTACTTCGGAAATGAGTATATTTTGACAGGTTTCCAAAAGAGGAAAATACATTGTCTCACGTAGGAGTGCATCTTGACTTTAGACAGGGCACCTTTTGCATAAGCTCTGTGACCCTTTCTTTCCTTTACAATCCCCACAGCTTGTCACAGACGTAGGAACGTAACTTGGTCCAGGTATTACCCCCACAGTTAACCGTCTCCTTGCAACCAGCCCGTTCTCTTAACCCACAGTTCATTTTCCATACTGCTTCAGGGGGGTTCATGTCAGAACAAAGCCAACCCTTAACTCTTTTTCTCTTAAAAACATCTTCACTGTTTCCTGTTCAGTGATAGATAAGCCGTTTATCCCTCAGCACCTAGAAGAAGCACCCAGGCCTGTGTCTTTGGGCCCACCGTGCGACCTTGCCTCGGATGTTCCGTGAATACTGGAAACGTGTGGTGGTGTACCCACCGGGCCATTGTGTGCAGCGCCCATGTGCTGTGTGCCTAAAACACCCACCTCGTGTACCCCCACTCCCCTTCTACCCACTATGACCCAAGTCAGAGTGCCCTGGACGCCCCTGTCCTCACTCTCACCCCCCTAAAAAAACATTATGTTCTCCCCTCCAATAACATACCGAACGCACCTCCCTCGTTGCGCTCACCGCTCCCGTTGAAATGGCCTCTTCACTCATCTCTAACCCGCTAGGACGTGGGACAGGCTTTGGGGAAGGGTTGGGAGGAGGGGTTCAGGGAAACCACTGAGAAAAGTGGGGAGGAGGGTGATGCTGGGTCACAGAGAGGTCGAGGGGTGTGCTGGGAAGCCAGGCCTGGAGGTGGACTCCGCAGTTCCACAATGTGAACGGTGGTCCCCTGGCACAGGGAGACCACCGTGGGCAGTGTCCTTAGGCCGACTTCCGTCCCATCTGCACTCCGGACCCGTCGCAGCTGTGGTGGCGTGGACATTTGACCACAGAACTTCTGAACTGTAATGTTCGCGTCCTTCACATGGGTGGCAGCGACAGTTGCCCTTGAGAAGTGTTGTGAGGTTAAAAAAGAGGAAAGTGTGAAAAGTGTGTGACTGGATGAAGAAGACGTGGTACATTTACACAGCGGAATACTACTCAGTGATGAGAAAAGATGAAACACAGCCATCTGTGACAACACAGGTAGACCATGAAAATATCTTACTAAGTGAAATAAGTCAGACTGAAAGAATCAAGAAGCATATGACGTCGCTCGTAGGTGGACTATAAAACTGAAAGTAAAACACGAACAAAAACTCATGGACGTGGTTGCCTGGGGGTAGGGGTGGGGAGGGGAGGGAAATGAGGGGTAGGGTGGTGAAAGGGCATCAAATCTAAAAAAATAGTCATAATAAAATAAACTATATATAAAAAAAATGTGTGTGCTTTGGGCCTAACACATGGCGGATTTACAGTGCACGTTTGTAAATTTTTCTACTTCAATAGTCTGCCTCTAGTAATTTTGATAAGGTCTGATCTTCCACAGAATTGATTGATTTTAAGGAAATTAATATGTGGCATTAAGTATTAAAAAAAACATGAATTAGATGGGGATTGACACCAGTTAAAAAAAGGAATATTTGTTTTGTAAAAATGTACCCACAATTCTTTAAAGTTATCTACTGTTTAAAATTGATGAATTGATTTATTATTGAAAATTTTATGTAAAATACATAAAATATTTTCATAAAGTGCTATGAATCTGTAATTTTTGGATTTGAATATCTGGGTTAAGACCCCGTATAATCTCCATGTTCTATATTATGTGTAAAGGGCTTTTCCAGCCCATGGTTTCAAAAAAAAGTAAACAATTTGTCCTGATTAAACCAAAGCATATGCTTCTTTTATGAATATCATGCTTCTTCTCCATCTCTCTCTTTTTTTCTTTCTTTTTTATGGTTTATTTTATTGTTTTGCGAGAAGGTGAGAGAGACAGAGAGCGACAGAGAGAAGGGGAAGGTCCCAGAGCAGTCTCTATAGTTGTATATTAGTTGTGTCATAGTTTCATTCCACACAGGTGGATGTGGGGCTGCACCGGGCAGGAATCAAACTGGGGGCCTCCTGCATGGGAGGTGGGAACCTCCACTGCCATTCAGGGGGTTACCAGTTGCACTGTGATTCAGCATATGGGTTTGCATGGGCCGGGCTGGGATTTGATCCCTGCACCTCATGGTTGCGAAGCAAGTGCTCAGCTGATAAGCTATCCTGGCATTCCCTCAGTCCCTTTCTTATGTTTCTTTCTTTTCTTTCCTTCTTCTTCTTTAAAAAAAAAAAATTATAAAAGAAAGCTTCACTGACATAGAAAAGTTTTATTCTTGAAAAGAAAAAAACTGCTGCTACTAATATACCCAAATAAAGTGTATGTGTGTGTGTGTGTATATATAAAATCTTTACTATTAGCTTTGTTTTATGTAGCATTAGACCAAATTATGTTAAAAATCGTACAGTATTTTTATATTATTAGGAAGATAACAGTTTCAGAAACCAACCATACTGTGTTCTCTATTTCCAAATATATTGTGTAACAAAAATTAGAAGCTTCAAAAATTGAGAAAGTAATGACAATACTAAAATGAATTTAAACCAGAAGAAAATAAATCCAAAACAAAACTCAGGTCCTCTTGCCGACTTCAGCTGAAGGGCAGAGCAAACTAAACTAGAACGTCTGAACTTATCATTCGCCTTGCTCGTCTGTGGCATCTTAGTAATTCCATGCCAAGCAAGGGAATACATTGTTCATGCAGTCATCAATGGGCATGGTTTCATAGATAAAAGTTAGAATTGATATAGTGTTATTACTTGTATTTCAATGTATTTTACCTGCCATTGTAAGAGTTTGCATCATCTTGAATTTGCCCCTGGGAGCAAGCTACCTGTGCCAACATCCTGTGACATGAATTTCCCCGCAGGTGGGGAGGAAGTCTGAGAATCATCCCTTGCTTAATTTTCAACAGGAATGAAATGATCTAATTTTTTTGTTTGTTTGTTTTTGACAGAGCGAGAGTGAGAGGAGAGAGGTATAGAGACAGAGAGAGAACTGAACTGGAGGCACTCACCAGTTCAGCATATGGGTCAGCATGGGCAGGGATTTGATCCTGGGTCCCCGACGCTGCAAAGTGAGCGCTTAGCCCACTGAGCCATCCCGGCTTCCCCTGAAATGATCTAAATGCCAGTGATTGTTGTACTATTTTAAAACTACATGTCAAAGAATTTCCAGTGGGCTGCAGTTGCTTACCTGTTGTGATCCTTTGTCTAGACTAAGCTTGTCCATCCTGCGGCCCGCACATGGCTGGGGACAGCTTTGAGCACGGCCCAACACAAATTCGTAGCCTTTCTTAAAACATGATGAGATATTTTTATTTTCTGTGATTGATTGATTGATTAGCTCATCAGCTATCATTAGTGTTAGTGTATTTCATGTGTGGCTCAAGACAGTTCTTCTTCCGGTGTGGCCCTGGGGAGCCAGCCACAAGGTTGGACACTAGACTGTTACCTTGAGTTGCACTGCCGGGAATCTTCTGGTACTTTTCTAAATCATTTGACTCCTCTACACGTTCAGGTCCACGACGTGAGTTCTGCCTGTCATTGCACAGTGAACCACGCTGAACTCGGTGCTTTACAGCAGTTGTAGCTGCTTTCTCATTCTGTGAGATGGGGGAGGGGGACGGGGGAGATGTTGGCTCTGTGGCCCTTATGCGCCACCTGGTAGAGGCTGGGGTCTGTCCTGCGGCTTCCTGTGGCGATGGGGGTGGCCTGGAACTTACCAGAGGGCTTCAGCCAAGTACCCACCTCCTCGGGGCTCTCCGGTCCCCACGCGTCCCTGTTGTATCTCACGGCACCTACCACACCGAACTTGTGCTCAGCGTTGCCGCTGGCTGACCCCAGCAAAAGCAAAAACAGCCAGTGCTCTTCCAGGCTGTGAGGCCGGCAGCCCTTCCAGCATTTTCTGTGGGTCGAGATAAATCATAGGAAGGAGGCTCGGCTCTGACAGGAGAGGAACGAGGAGGCACATACTGATGGAGGAGGCACTCAGCCGTGGGCACAGAGGGCCTGCTGGGAGCCGTGCTTGGCGATGAGCTGCCTGCATCTCCTTGTGGGTTAAAATAATGGCCCTTGAGGACGGTTCCCTAGTCTCACATGACAAGGACGGACACTGACAGGAAAGTTCATTTGGCCAGTCCTCAGCGAGTCAGAAGTAGAAGTCCTGTTTCTTTACATCTGGTCCAGACATGTTTTCCTTCGCGTTTAACGAGCTTTTGGATTTCTGAACAAGCTGTTTCCCTTTCTCCGCTCAGTTGTTCCAATTTTTTTTTTTTTTTTTTCAGTTTTTAACAAATGAAAGACAGATAAACAGATAACTGGCTGGTGTCCTCCATTTCCACACCTGTAAACAGCCACTCATGTCTTTAGAAGGACTTTGCAGCTGATGTCAGTGTGTGCACTTGTTTCTGATGTGGGTGTCCTTTGCCTTGTTTTCACAGTGTCTCAGGGAGGGTCGCGTGTATTGCTTCGTGAACCGTGGGCTGAGCTCCTGCATGGGTCAGAGCCTGGGCATCCGGATGGGAATGAGCACGCGGCTTAGCACTCAGGAACTTACACGGTCACTCTAGCTTTCTTGAGTCAGATTCATCTGCTGTCAGCCCCCATCAGCCGTTACTTAAAAACGCCTTGTTTTCTGGAGCTTCTGAAACAATTGAAACTTGGAACCAGCCCGTGGTTCGCCCAACTGGATGGGGATCCCCGTGTTTCCATATTTTCAAGTCAAATGCGTATTCGCCTTGGTTCAGTTACGTAATTCCCCTGCACTGTAGAGACACGAGGGTAGCCAGTTGGGGTATTAGGTGGAGAGGGAAGAATGTCGACAGGGATACCTGGTCACTGGCTCTTAGCTTTTCACATCCTAAGTATGGGATGTTGGGAAAACCGCATAATCTTTTGGCCTCAGTGTCTCCAAATGTGTGTACATGAGAATTGTGCACAAGGCGATTTTCATATGCTGTGAAAAACACCGGTGACCTACGGTACATTGTGTTAAGTGTCATTTCTCTTTCTTCCTTAATTCTCTCTTGAATGAAAAGAAAGCAAATGATTCGCACTGAGGAAATAGCTTCAGTGACAGCCAAACACTCTAGCAGAGAGATAAGAAGATGGCTCGGGGGATGCCAGGATGGCTCAGTGGGTTAAGCGCTCGCTTTGTAGCCCTGGGGACCGAGGATCGAATCCTGGCCTCAGCTGTGCTGACCCACATGCTGAACTGGGGTGAGCTTCCCATGCGGGAGGCCCCCAGCCCAGTTCCCGCCCTGTGCGGCCCCCGCCCACCTGTGTGGAATGAAACCTTGTGGAAAACTGATGACAAACAACTATGGAGACTGCTCAGGGCCCTGCCCCTTCTCTCTGTCTCTCTCTCTTAAAAACAATAAAATAAATTTTAACAAAAAGCAAGAGGAGGGCTCCGTTCTTGATCTAGAATCTTGATGAGAAGAGAGTTTGGAAGGCTTTGGAGGGCGCTGGGGCACAGCCTTTGACCCCGGAGAAGTGGATGTGGGGTTTCATCACCCCATCCCTCAGCACCCCTCCATCCTCGCGTCGTCCATCAACATCAGCTGCGGTTCTCTATGCGAGTGTGCCATCTGATCTAAGCTGTGTTGGACGTGGGGAGAGAAAAATGAAAGGCTGGAAAACACAGACTCCTCCTTTAGCACTTTCTTGAAGGTCTGAAAGCCGTGCTGCTGTGGGGTAGGTTGTGCGTCAAAGCCTCTCTTGAGCTGGGAAACCAGTGCTTCTCCATGACCTCATCAGCCTGAGTTCGCTTTTAAAGCACAAACAAGCTAGATTTTCTCCTTGCCTTTACGTTGAGTGTTCTAAACTTCTGATATCTCTGTGCTATTGTGTATTTATATTTGGGTTCCAAGACTGGTGGCCTTTTAACGGTCTGGTCTCAAGAAGAAGAGTTCACTCTGCAGGTTTGGTGAAGCCTACACGTTTCCTTTCCTTTCCTGGCTTCGCCATGGCCAGCTCTCAGTTCTCGCATCTGTATTACTTGTCCCGCTTGTGTCCCACTTGTGTGTGTTGTTGCTGGGAGGTGGAGTAGTCTCTTCAGTTTTGTATTTTTATTTTATTTTTTGGCTGAGACTCAGGATGACCATTTGCCCTATATGTGTTTATACCATGAATAAAATTCAAGCTTCAGGGAATTTGCTTGACAGTGGTTTGTATTATATGTTATGAGTTGCTTTTGCTTTATATATCTGTCTAACAAGGTTTCCTTTGGAACTAGAAATTTCTCCCATGGCCCTGTCCTATAACTTCACCATCTTCCATTTTCTCTCTCCCTCCCTCCTTCCTTCTTTTCTTTCTTTTTTCTTTCCTTGTTCTTTCTCCCTTCTTCCCTCCTTTCGGTTCCCTTGAAATTCTTCAGAACTCCTGCAAGCCATTGTGTTAGATAATTTCTCTCATTCTCTCTTTTTAAAGTTTTTTTTTTTTTTAATTTTCTCCCTTCATTTCAGTAATATTATTTCAGCCAGGTACCTTTACATTCTTCCCAGATCTATTAAAAACAGTGCCCTGCTCAGAAAAAAAGAGAAGCCACCAGCCCCTCAGAGGTTAGCTATGGTTTCTATTTGTGCATGTTAGAATGGTCTGAGACACCCAATACTAGAAGACAGAAAAGAAATTAGCACTCAGACATCTATTTTCAGCATAGTATCTTTTTACATCCTACTTTCTGAGCTGATACTTTCTTTTCTTTTTTTTTGAGTTGAATTCAGACATAAGCATTCCTATTTTATTACTATAAACTTCATTGGTAATAGTCTCTGATTGCCAAATACTACTAAAATACCCTGTTGGGCAGACTTTGATAGAATATCTTGGGGATTTAGATTAATCATTATTGAGGGTTCCTGTGATCTGAAGCATCATAATCTATTTACCTTTATCAGTTGTCTTTTAAACATCAGTGGATAGGAGAATAAATCAATACATTCAATTATAACTTGTTCAGTGGTTCTTTCTAGGTGCAATACATGCATTGTTGTTGATATAATCACCTCCTAGGTCAGTGGGTAGCTTGCGCAAAAATCATGTAAGTGAAAACTGTATTTGAAGAAAGCCAATTAGGTATCACATTTTGGACACATGTTTCTGTGACGACAGAAATGTCCTGTACATGTGTATGTGCTCACATGGGGCTGCTGAGCACTTGACGTGGCCAGTATCATGGAATCACTGAACTTTTACTGTGCCGAATTTTAAGTTACTTACACTGAAGTAGTGCGTATGGCTAGAGGCTCCTGTATTGGACAGTACGGATTTAGGACGTGGGAACATGTATTTAATTATAAGTGATGGCAACGTTCAAAGTGGAAACACATGACCTGCTCACTACACTCATTGTATTGAAAATCTTACTTGATTTACATTTTTTAAGTAAACACAGAGTGAAAATACAAATCAGAATATGCAACACAACCACTGCTGGTGACTGAGGTCTTAATAGCTTGTTGAGGAGAGGGCTTAGCCCCCTCCATATCCTGTTAAACCCCCCACCCCCCACACACCTAGCGCACCTCACTACCATGAAGATGACGTCCAAGTAAAAATACAGTATACATTCTGCATAGTTTCAATACAAATGTCCCCATGTGCAGGGTAAGAAGAACGAGGAAATGTTAAGTCTTGAGACTTCTTCATCAGTTACTAAGAAAGACAAACAATTTAACTAGCCTCTACTTTGCCTATATGTGTGTATGTGTATATACATACATACATACATGCATATATATACACATGAATACATACATACATACGTACATACACACAAGAAGAACACATTCTTGGTTAGAAAGTGCTAAGCACAGGGTTTAAAAGGAATTGGCATTCACACCAGGGAAAGGATTGTTAAAAACAGTCCCTTTCTCCCGGCAGGAACAGATTTCATCCCTCTGTAGGTTGATAGGATTTGAAAACATAGTTTGTGAACTGCTGTCTAGACCTTTGCAGTAAGTCTGGAGAGTGGAAGTTGTACCCAGAGAATTGTCCAAAAGGTGGGTGGATATGCAGAGCTCCACTTAAAGAGGAAGGGGAAGGCAAGGAGGGGGACAAGGATACAGGGAGAGATAGGCAAGCTCTCCAAGCTGTAAAAGGGTGACCAGAACAAATTACTAAAGGGGTGATTCATGAGTTTGAAAAAGGGAAGCAATTGTCACTAGAAGCAACCAGGTATTCATAGAGAAAAACTCTTGTCCAGCTCATTGCATCATCTTTTTTGACAGGGAGAAAGAAAAAGTGTGGTAGATGCCTTAGAGCTGAAGCACTGGACAAGGTTTCCCACAACGGCCCAAATAAGATAAAGAACTAGAGAGCAGATGAGAACAGAGTTGGGTAGATCATCATTATTTAGCCAATCCCCAAAGAGTACCGCTTAGCGGAAAGGTGGGCTCTATTCATGCGATGAAGAACTCCGTCCTTAGTTTCCTTTTCCTAGTTCTCACGGTTTTTATCAGTGGCTTTGATTACTTTTTTTTTTTAAATTTATTGTTAAATTTGATGAGGTTACATTGGTTGGTAACAATTAGACAGTTTACAGATGTACAAGTCCACCTCACATCATTCATGCATCGTATTATGTGCCCATCACTCAGTATCAGTTCCCCTTCCATCACCTTATATCTAGTGCCCACTCCCACCTCCCCCCACAACTGTCCCCCCACTCCTC
>PVKE010005846.1:0-57002 GCA_004027555.1 Craseonycteris thonglongyai
AGCCAGAGCGGCCCGGGGCGCGCGGCCATGGCGGGCGGGACCGGGGGGCGCTCACCCGGCGCGCATCCGCTCCGCCGCCCGCCCGGGGCCGGGACCCCGACGGCTATGGGCGGCCCGCGCGCGTGGCCGGCTGGACGGGACGGGAGCCGCCCGCGGCCGCAGCGCGGTCCCTACAGCGCCCTCTGCGCGGCACCTGTCGCGGCTCCGAGTCGGGCAACCGCGGTCGCCACCGCCTCGGGGCTACACGAAGTTTTGGGGACCGTCGGCGAATCTGTGTGTCGTCGCGGTGCCCTCCAGTGCGGCTGCTGCCGGGATCCGCTCAGTGCAGGCGGCGGGTGGGCTCCCGCGGGGTGTCGGGAAGGCGGGACCTGCGGGCGCCCGCTCAGCCCGCCGCGAACCGCCGTGCGTTCCCGGGAGCCCCGGCCTCTGCGCCCCGGGTCCGGAGACCGGTCGTCGGGCCCCGCCCCTCAGGACCTGACCAATGGGAGCGCGGGGGCGGGGCCACGCTCGCGGGGGCGGGGCCACGCCGCGGCACCCGAGTCCTGGAAGTGGCTTTGGTGTCCGGGTGTGGGGGTGGGTAGTGCTGTCCGGGAGATTCGACCTGCTTGTGGGTCGTGGGCGGGTCGGACGCGGAGTCGGCAGCTCAGGCGTCGGGGTTGTCGGGCCGCGGGAGGACACGGGCCTGGGTCTGGGACCCCAGGGTAACGGCAGAGTCCGGGGAAAGCAGGATCTCGTGCCCCCGCGGGAACTGGCCGTAAGTGCCCCCGCGGGGGGACATCCCGAGTCTCGTTCGGCCCGGTGGGTGACCGGGCAGCGCTGGTGTCGCCCAGACCCTCAAATGCGGCCTCGGTCCCGTCTGAGAGGGTTCCACTGGTGCCAGTTCGTAGCGTGGGGCGCCTTCCTCTCCCAGCAGCTGCCGGGCCCCGGCTCCGTCACCGCAGCTGCTCGCCAGCCTCCCGATGCCTCGGCGGATTCTCCTGCTACAGCGCCAGCTCGGTCGCTGCTCCCAGTGCGTCCTCCCGGCCAGCACCCAGGCGGCTCGCCCTCCCGACACCCCACCACCCACCTGCGAGCCGAACCCCCCCGCAGCACTAAGCGCCAGCTCTCGCCGCGCCCGCCGCAGCCCGAGTGCTAACAGCTCTGAGCAGCAGACGTGCGCCGCCCGCTCCTGCACAAGCTCCGGGGCGCCGCCTCAGCTCCTGGGACTCGCCCTCGTGCATCGTATTTGTCAGGGTCCTCAGCGGCTTGCAAGAGGCCTCTACCGCAAGCTTGTGTGTGGACCAGCCTGCTCTTTCCTAGGCGCTTTCTCACTACACTGATTTATGGTTAAAGCGCTGCACTGGAAGGGACTCCTCTGATTGATCAGACGGTTGGAAGGAATTGGTAAGGACGACAGGAAAGTCCAGGTCACATCACTTGAGGCGTCAGATGTAGCCTGTAATTCTCAGGTTGTGTCAATGCTAGGCTGTCATAGTAGAAATCATCTCTCAATTTAGGATGAGTGGAGATAGCTGTATTCTTTAAACAATGACTTCCCATTCCCATAAACGACATGGTCTGCTCTGTGCTGAGTCAGAGATGAAGCGGACCAGCTCCTTGTGCCCCCAGAGCCCCAATTCTAACAGTGGCGAAGGTGACAAATCTTTTCTAAAGGCAAATGAAGGTTATGCTGACAGAGGGGCCCGCAAAGTGAAGAGGAAATGGGGGTGGGCAACATGAGCAGAACCCTGCAACTCCAGAACTGGAAGGGAACTGAGATGGGGAAGGTTTCTTGAAGACAGTAGCATCAAACAAGGGTTTTCCGGCTACCTGACAGTTGTGATTTCAGGTAAACTCCTTAACCTCTCTCAGGCTGTTTCTCAGCTATAAATGGGGCTCCCAATTGTAGGATTGTGATGGGAATTGAATGAGAATACCAGTGACTGGCATACAGTAAGCACTCAACAAATGTGAGCCATCTCATTCAAGGCCCTGGGAATTCCCATTCATCCTCTACCCTACCTACACCAAATTTGCAAGTTTAGCACTTGTATCTCAGAACTATAATTTTACTTTAATCCGCTCGGGAGCCCTGCATTTCCCACGTGGTCTTGCATACCGCTGTTTGTTGAATGGAAATATACTTTCTGCAGATCGCACTACTAGCTGAACTTAAATTGAGGGAAAACCTTGGTAAGAAAAACAAGTGACCATGGTCCAGACTTAAAAGATGGAGGTCAAGTTGCTTTCAGCATGCTTCTGCAGCCAGGCTTAGAAGGGGAAGCAACAAATTGGGGAAAACACTATTTTACACAAAGTTCTGGCATCTTTAAGTTTCTCAATTCAGTGAATAGAATAAGCACTTCCTTCAGAATCCATCAGGTTGTAGATTCCTTTTAATCTGGATATTTGAAGTAAAAAAACAGTTTTGGCTAACATGGTCCATCTTATCAAATTCCAAAATTACAAGAGTATGGCTGAATGAAAAGAACACAGGTGGCTGAGTTTGAACCCATCTTACCTCTCAAGTCCTCTGCTTATTTCCTAGTCTAATTCCTGTTAGAATTAGTTAATATTTGGCTGTCCTAAATTATACACTTGATCTTAGCCAAAAGGCCGAGAAGCGATTGGCTGTCCTAATTATAAAGCCATTAATAGGAGACGAAGGAAACAGCACTGCCAGACTTGAACAGGGAGGGAGTTGACTATAGATTCAAGGTCCAAGTTTGTCATTTACTCATTCTGTGATCTCAGGCAAATCACTTTCTCATCTACGTACCTTCCTGTTTGTTTCTCCCTATGTAAAACAAAGAGGCTAGAATTGATGACCGATTTTCATTTCACCTCTGAAATTCTATTATTTAACCAGAGATTTCAGTGTACTGTGGCCCCATTTCCTCAAACCCTGGATCTCTAATACAGAAACCTTCTTATATATTGGTATTTGTTTAATTACATAAGTGGGGTTGATATCCTACAGATTTATGTTAGTAGCCTGATTATTTCTTTGTGGCTTTGTTAAAATTAATGATGATAAAATAAATAAGAAAAAATCTATCAATAAGCCCCATAATTTATCCATCAAAGCATTTTGTTTTGAATGCTTTGAAATACCAAGAACAGCCATATCCCAGAGTTAACATGTTATATATAACGTAATAGTTCAGAAGAAAATCAGAATATACAAAGTAATTGTTACTGCAAGCAATTTTAATACAAAAGTGTCTTGTTTTTAAACAGTTCATTGGTAGAGCTTCAGTTTCTGCCTCAATTAAAACCAATTGAGATAATCACACAGCAACATGGTCGGAGCTGAAGAGGAACAGCAGCTAAAAACAGGAGCCCCAGGAAGCCCCTCTTCATGGTCACTTGGTCAGTTGACTTTGTTACGCACAAAAAAGAGACAGAAGCAAACGGGACTTGTTAACAAGTGTGCTGGTGAACTCCTTTAAAGGACGAGCAAGTGTTTGTTTTATGTCCACATTTTCAGAATAGGCTCGTGGAATTCATTCTGCAGTGTCTGGGAAGTTGATCGACCTTTTAAATAAATAGTAAAAAATGCAGATAAACAAATCTATAATTCACAATGTCACCAAGGAATCTCCCCTTGTCAAGGGCCTGGGTCTTGGTGAGCACAGGCTGGATAGGAAGTCACAAACCAGGACTCTTGAAAACCCCAATGTTTTGACATTTTCTGAACAGTTACATTTACCCCTGAATTCTAGCAGCTATTTGTCCTTTAGACACCCAGTACTGAAACAGTATTCAAAGACCGTATTGCAATGAAGTCCTTTTGCTGTATAATGTGCAAATGTTACTTAGATGAGGATCCCTCTCTTTAGCTAAAAATCACACATTAAAAATAATGGAAAAATCAATTAGTGCCCTCCCCTCAGATCTTAATTGAGGTGTCTGTGATTTACAAAAAAAGAGTTCCTTAAACACTGCAGGATTCTTATTATTTTTTTAAATATAATTTATCTTGCTGAGATAGCAAGTCAAGTTTATAAAGATGCATTTAGGAATAATCCTAAAAGATAAAGCAGGTTTATAACCCTGCACCACACAGAAACCCTATTTAGAGGCTTTTCTTTCTTTTTTAATACATCTTGACCTTTTCACTTGTTTTTCTCAAATATTTCTTTCGTTTCTGGTCCCCATCCATTCATTGGGTTACCAGGAGGCAAATTTTATCTACATATTCACATGAAAATAGTAACTTACAAAAAGAAAAAAAATAAGGCAGCTTCATAACACAATTATTCTTGTACACTTTTAACAATATAACTTCTCCCGTTCAGAATAAATATACACCCAATGTATGGAGCAGGATTCAAAGTGGACAGAGGCTTGGGGGTGCTTGTACAGTGTTATCGCTTGGGACCTGGAGTCCTGGGGGAGGCAGTGGTGGTCTTCTTAGACATGGTTGGGATTTTGGAAGGCTTGGTCAGCCCTCTCCTGGAGCTGCCCTGGCCTCCAGCGGCACTGCTTTCTGAAGTGTCTGAACAAGCAGACTGCGTCTCTAAAAGGTCAAAGTCAGAGGCATCACTTCCTCGCCGGCTGCTGGCTCGACTCCCGGCTCGACTGCCAGCCCGGCTCCCAGGGCGACTGGCTGACTTTTTAGGGTCTAGAATTCAAGAATAAAGCAACAGTCTCAACAGAGGTTGTCAGGGTTCTGGACCTAATACCACTGTGTGAACTTGGGCAAATTACAGCCTTTCTGGACCCGCCTCCTTGTCTACACAGAAGTCGCTAGAACCTGTTCTGGCTTTATGATTCTACTTAAGCAGCTTGCCTCCTGAGGGTTGGGAATGAGCTTCCACCAGCAGCACTGTTAACCTCCTATGTCCCCAAGGCAGGGTCGAGCAGGGCTGCTCACTAGGGTGACACACAGGGACAGACTGAGAATGGGGCAGAGTGATGATAACCAGATGCCATCTTTCCCTGACTTTCTCAGCTCACCAGCAGTGATAATAAACATGGGGTGTTGGAAAAATTTGTAGAGAACTGCCAGTCCCAACACTGGGTGGGCTTCTGAGGAAGGACCCGCTGCAGGAGGTCATTTCCTTCCTTTACATTCTCTCAAATATGACCATTTCTGATCCAGAATAGGTGGTCTGGCTCTGCCTGTGGAAGCATCTGCTCTCAGAAGGCAAGTGTGAGCTGGTTGCAGTGACAAGAGAAAACGTAATGGTCCCAGAAAACTTGCAGGTCTGTCTGTCTGGGCATTGCACCTAAGTGCTGCTCTCCTGACAGCATTGCCGATGGGCTGCTGTCTCCAAACTCCTAGCCTGGCCACCCCCAGGCCCCCAGCCCACTGAGTAAGTGCTGCTGCAGGCACTTACCTGCCCGAGTGGCTTTGGCACCTGTGGAGGCTGGGGAAGAGCTATTGCTAGTATCGCCAGCAAGGGATGTTCGACTAGAATGAAAAGTTGGTGTTGGCCGTTTCAACTTGCTGCCTGTTGATGGAATAACCTTAAAAAATAAAAACATTGTATTTACTTGGTGAAATCTTAGCTAGAAATTCAATTTTAAAATTTAAAAGGCTTCCTTACGTTTAATTGATTGAAAAGCAAATTAAAAGTCCAAGAAAACAAAGACTGATTTTGAAAGTGTCCTAGGTCAGGTACTTTTATGATTTCCAAAATATAGATTTTGTGTTCCAAATTAAAATTTGAAAAGCTTCCAATACCTTTTATCTTACTGACACATTTCCACTAGAAATGAAAAAAAAAAATAAGTTCCTTTAATAGTAAGATTACAATAGTTATAATAAACAGAGATATGGAAAAACGAGTAAAGGAAAAAAATCCAAATCTTCCCACTTATCAAAGTTGTGGGGTTAGAAATATAAAATATGAGTTCTAGCCCCAAATATTTAATAAAGAGATCAGAACATTATTCCAATCTCTATCAGCAAGTAGGTGCAGAAACTTCCATTAAGACCTTTCAGTTTATTTCTTCACTGGTGAACTGCAGATAAAAATTCCTTGACTTTTGGGGCTTTGAAGGAGCCAGAACACCTGGGTTTGGGTCTGGGATCTGTGACTTACCTAAATTAACACCTGTGTCTTTGAAATCAGCGCCCAGCCCTGCCTCTCTGACTTCATCTCTACCACACCCCTTCTCATTCAACCTATCCCAGCCACACTGGCCTCCTTGTTGTCCCTCCAACAGCCCAGGGACATTTTCTGTTTGTTGCTCATCTTTCCTGCATTAAAACATAAACTTCACAAAAGCAGGGACTTTTGTTTTGTTCACTATCCTACCTTCAGCACCAAAAACAATGTTTGGTACTGAAGAGGGGCTCAAATAAAAACTTGCTGAATGAATAAATCAGGAGAAGCATTTCCTAAACTGGAAAAGCTGGATAGTTGTACATTATTATTGCTGCTACTGGTAGGAACTACATTTCCTATTTGAGTGTTTTTCTTTTCTTTTTTAAATGTTAGCAGACTTAATTTGGAGAAAGACTATTTTAAATCTGTTTGAAGTACCATTTTATGCCATAGCACGCTATTCTAATTTTTCTTTGAAATCAACTGTGTGAATTGTTTTCCGGGACTTTTAAGATGTTTCTACAACTAGAAGGATAAAGCAACCCATTTCACTGTGATTCTCGTATTTCTTTAATTGATAAAGCAGCAGCAGAAGCGACAGAAGTGATTAACATCCAAGCACAAACCCTCCTGGCCCACACAGGAGGAAGAGCACCAGTTTCAGAAGCTGTCGTTGGTGAGCATGCTGCTGGAAGACCACAGTGCCAGACCCTGGGCTGGGCATCCACCTCAGGGGATGGCCTGGCTGCAGAACACCGAGAGGTAAGGAAAGACGAAACCTCAAAATGAAACACAAGGTAAAACCTTAAAGACAAAAAAAAAAAAAAAAAAAAAAAAAAAAAAAAAAAAAAAAAAAAAAAAAAAAGGCTGATCTATCAGAATCCTATGAGAATTTGCACTTCACAATTAAAACACTTGAAATCTTAGAACTTTTGAAATGTTCATGAAACTGGAGCCATTAAGGAAAAAGAAAAGCAAGACAAGCAGGTTGAGTCTTGGGGTTTTAGTGGCAGCAGGTCCCGGATCATGTTCTAAACCAGATCTAGTTCTGAACTGGAGTTCTGGCCGGGACCAGGATGACGTCCACAGCAGCAGTCCATTCACCGGCACTGGGCTTCTTGCACCTCCCGACTGTTCTGGCTGAAGCATTACATGACTGAAAGCAGTGCTATCTTTTGAGTTACAAGAACCTAGTATTTCCCAGGAGCTAGAATGCAAAACACACTGCTATCAGACAAGCCGCTAGACCATGTTTTGTTTCTCAAACACGGCTCTTCCAAAAGTGCTTGGGCATTTTAATGACTGCATGTGAACAAGCTTAGTTGTTCACATGTATTCAAATCAAGGCTGCAGAAACCCAAGTGCCTTGGCCAGGAAATCCAGAAGCTAAACTCTGAGCTTAAGAGCAGTGTTCATTGATATGATGCTTGGCTGAAGTGAGTGCACCCATGTCTTGAGCCAGTGTGGTGATGCCAACTACCCTGGGCATGTGGCTCAGGGCAGGGGCGCCAGCCACTCTCCTGTTTTCGGCAGAGATAGAAAACTGTTGAACATGCACTGTAGTTGAATTTCAAGTGTTCATAACTCATCTGTGTATTTGACAACTAGAGACTCCAAGAGGCTTGATTATAAACAAATCACCAGGAATGACCACGGCTTATCATCCTGAACAAATATCATTCTAAAGGAAAGTTGTTAAACCATCCAGTTTGAGGCATCTCTTATCTCCAATTCTGACGAACCTGAGTTAGAAACACCTGAAAAACACTGGACTAGACGAATCAGCTGTGAGAGCAAAAGCACCACAAAGAAGGAAAGAGCATGGACTTGTGTCAGGAAGGTAGCTTGTCAAGTTCTCGGCGTTAGCGAGGGCCTCATCCTGACTGTGTCCTCAGTCAGCAAAGCCATACTCTACCTCGGGGCTGGGCAGCTGGAGGTCAGGATAGTGGCTGTCCCTGACAGGGGTGCCAGCTTTACTGTTTACCAACCAGGGTTTGTCATAACAGCGAGAGAACTGATGTGGCGCCTGCGAAACGAAAATCCAAAGGGAGGGATGGGAACAAATGAAGATGGAACAGAAAGGGAGCAAATTGGGAACATGAAAACAAATAGAAGACACTAAATTTTAAAGAAACAGAAAACAAAATAAGTGCACATCAGTCCAACGGGATGAAAGGGACCAGGCATAAAGGCAATAGCATGCTTCATACATAACCCATCATAACAACAAACTAATCTGTTAGCTCCAGCTACACGATTGTGCCTGGATTTTCAAAACCAGTACCTCTCGAGGGACTCAAACTCAAACTGGGAATATGTGAAAAGAAGCACTGCTGACTTAATGACCCAAATACACATTTTAATAAATGTTCACTGTAGTCATCCTACAGGCCCCGTATCTGAGCACTGCTAGGGCCCGGTCGGCCTGGGTGAGGTACAGCTTGGTCTGCATGTCTTCCCTCTCCTCACCCGACAGTCTTTCAGAAGCTACACTAAACAGTGAACACCTGTGAAGATGGGGACGGGGAAGGAGGCCAAAATGGTGGTTGGTACGCACCTTGGTACCACTGGCTGGGGTGGCTGGAGAAGATGGCATGGAGGTACAGCTGTGGTTACTCTGACTAGCACTTGAGCTGGAGCGGGTAGGGGACGCCGCTCGGGAAGACGGTTTGGACCTTCGACCCCGTGATCGGAAAGGGGTCATTCCCTGAGATGCCCCTTCAGGTAGGATGAATTTCTCTCTAAGTTCGATGTTAGTTCTACCCCGCGCTAAAAAGGAAATAAACACACACACAATGTCAGTTACTCTTAAAAAATGTATCTTTTATGATCCTATAGCTGCTTGACCCCATGTTAATAGTTATGTAAGTTAAGGTTTAGTACCATCTGTGGATTCTTCTAAAACAGATAAATTCATGAGCTATCAGTCTTGTCATGATTCTTACTCATAGCAGACACATCAAATAAGCCCCTTGGTTTGCTATAAGCAAGAAATCTTTGTATACAAGGTGCCACCACATTTGGTTGTCATGAGTGTGTCTTGCCACTGTCCCTTGGGGTAAGCACACTGCAGCTGGCCAAGGGAGAGCAGATGCAGTTCAGATATGAGGTGAAATCAAACCCCTCCTTTCTCTTTCACAGGGAATGTGTACTTTTTGCTCAGCTTTTGCAGGACACATGGCAACAAAACAGTGGAGAAAAACAGATAATTGAAATTCACACTGTTCAGACTCTTCTATTTGAATTCTGTTGATAATAGTCCTAAAGGAGCCCAGGAACTTGGGATAATAAAAAGATGATAATCGTTAAGAAGTAAACATGGGACATGTGGAAGGGGTGGGGGAGGGGAGAGAGTGGGAGGAAGAGAGAGGGAAAGAACACACACATATGTGTACATATAAGGTAAAAAATCTGCCAATGTGACAGGGAAAAGCAGCTCTCTGCAGTCGTAATGTACACGTGGGGGCATTACTAACTGCCCCCTCCCTTGGGTCTCAGGACACCACTCTCCAGCTTCTCCACCTTCCCACCTACTTCTTAAAAGATGTCCCTCTTAAGACTTAACCTGGAGATGAGCTCATCCACCTGAAACTTCCGTGCCATCACAGTCATGCCTGACCACCAAATGTATCCCAGTGCAGACCCTACTTATGGAAGCCAGAAGTTATAGTCAATCACCAATCAGACACTATCAAAGCCAGAAACCTGGGAGCCCCTCCCTCCTGATGGCAGTTGGGTCAGCTGACTCCTTCCTAATGCTTCTTCAATCCCGAGCCTTCCCAGCCCTCCTATACACTATGTGGTCACAGCATCTCCTCCACCCTGGAGGCCAGGCTTCTTGCTGGCCTCCCAGCTCTTCTCTTATCCCCCATCCCTCCCTCACTCCTCATTCCCCAGACTGAACTTCTCAATAGAAATCTGTTATCTGTAAACGACTCAAAATCCTTCCATAGTATTTCACTGCTAAACGCAGAATTTCCCAAACTGAGGTTTTAGAGGTTTCCTACAAAAAGGAGTTTATATGCAATTGTTATTCTGTAAGCTCTGAGAAGTCCTGCAGGAAAGAAATATGCATTTGAACATAATTTTGAAGGATTTTTGGAGATCATATCTTGGGAACCAGACCCTGAAGGCAGCCATTTTGAGTTCAGTTTCTCAACTACCAAAGAGGCCATCATTTGCTAAGGGATTTATGCTGGCCACCTGACGTTGGCTGGAATAGGCAGGCCTGCAAGTCAAAATTCGGTCCTAAGCTATTGTTCAATGGGTAGTTTCCATTTTATAAGATGAAAAGAGTTCTGTGGATGGGTGTGAGTGTATTTAATGCCAAAGAACATAAAAATGGTTATGATGGTAAATTTTATGTGTACTTTTATCATAATTTTAAAAAATCAGTTCTAGGTTAAACTATGTCTTAAATCTTCATAAATAAAGTTTTTTTAAATTTTCACTAAATTTTGGAGGATTTGTCTGATTTCAAAAACATACATAATACTTTAGGGTAAAGGCACACATATTCGTTAGGTAGGGGCATTATTTTTCTCTCTATCTAAAACATCAGGGGAAGCCGGGATGGCTCAATGGGTTGAGCGCTCGCGTTGCAGCCCCGGGGACTGAGGGTCGTGTCCCGGCCCCGGCCCGTGTGGACCCATGTGCTGAGCTGGGGAGTGCCCCCAGTTTGGTTCTCACCGGGGTGAGACCCCGGCCCAGTTCCTGCCCTGTGCAGCCCCGCGCCCACCTGTGGAATGAGACTATGTGGAAAAACCAATGATGTGCAACTATGGAGACTGTTCTGGGACCTCCCCCTTCTCTCAGTCTCTGTCTCTGTATCTCTCTCTCTATGTCAAAAACAATAAAAATAAATCTTTAAAACATCATGATCTCCTTTGTCATGGATGGATTCAGGAACTAAAATCTCCCATTCTGTTAGTACCAGGAACCTACCTAGTTAAATATTTTCACTTTTTACATTTGGCTAAAGCACTGTACAGTTTGAGATGTTGTTTGTTTTTTTAAGCATTTGTGTAAAAGGAGATAAATGATTGCAAACAATGGAACTATAACCTTTTCATAAATTTTGTATTGTCCTCAGTGTAAGATTCTCTATGATCCATAGAGCAAAAGAAAGAAACGCAACACAAATAAATATAAAATTTACCACAAGTGGCACTTCTAGAAGCCACAGTAATCCTCACAGGACCCTAGACAGCTTCAACAGACTCTTCTCCTTGTGATATTCATGCCTTTCCAAATCACTTGTTTTACCTTCCCAAGCCCCTAAGTGTTCACCTCCTAGCACAATTTTTATTTGAATAGAAAAAAGTAAGTCATCCCGCTCATCACTGGCAGAGTTATGATGTCTAAGACTGCAGGGGAACTCTTGACCCTGCAATCAATGGAACTGAGGTGATTACTGTGTTCTAGGAGAGAGCTCCTGTGGAGGCAGGCACAGGGGAAAGCCTTACCTTGTGTGCTCCAAGGGATGCTGAAAAGGGCTACTATGCTCCACAGAAAATAGCTACGAGACAGATGGCCCTCCGAATTTCCTTGGGATTCTACTTTATAGATATTAAATAATAAGGACAAAGCAAGCAGTGTTCTCCTTGGCCAGTAGCACAATGTTATAAATACAGCAAGTAGAGCAGGCAGCAAACAGGCAACCAAAGACCCCAGAATGTCACATGCAATACCTCTTTTGTTTGTTTAGTACAGATTGAATTAAAATAAGAGGAACTATCTATGGGCAAATCTGAATTCATGTGGGAGCTGTGTCCCCTTTAGATGTAAATGCTTTAGGATATGACTAAATCATAAGAGGTTATACAAGTGTACTGTAAACACTTCTGCTAGGTTTATAAGTAAGCCTTAATAATAACTGACTCAGGCTGAACAGCCAATGCACACACAAGGAGTGTTGCTGAATATGTGAGCTTCCGAGACACAGCATGTTGGCCAGGAGCACATACTCGAGCCAGACTGTCTTGGATTTGAAGCCTGTATCTGCCATTTATTAGTTGACTGTCCTTGGGCAAGTTATTTAACTTTTATATGCTTCAATTTCCTATTCTATAAAATGGAGATAATAACAGTATCTATATCTCACTGAGGTATAAAGTGTGTTATTACTTGTGATGTGCTTATAATAGTGTGTGGGGTATAAAGCTATATAAATATTTGTTCAATAAATAAAAACTCGGAACAAATTCTATGGGTTCTGTCTCAACAAGAGTATTATATGCTCCGTCAACTTATGATAGGTAGAAAAGCTACGGGTTGGCTATGTCAAAGCATTCATAAAGGCAGCAGATACCACAGAGCCAAGAGATGCTAGAGTGTAAGAAGCAAAGCCATTCTCAACAGGCTGGGTGTGAGTAAGAGGGACAAAGCTTAAAAGCCAACCTATGGGAAACTGACTGGAAATCGAAGAGCTGGAATCAGAGCGCTTTATTTTACTCCCCGGATGGTGAACTAGAATAAAAAATATATAAACACAAAGAAACAGAAAGAGCAGGAAATGCAGAAACTGGTCAAGAAAGACAAACTGGCAGACAGTGGGGGAATCCTCCTACATAATCACATGCAGCTCAGTTAAAAGAAGAAGGAAAGGACCCAGCTGAAGAAAATTTAGCAACTGGAATTTGATCATTTCTCCCCTGGTTATAGCCCTCACACGCCTCTCGCTGCAGGTGCCAACATTCATATTAAACGTACTGTCTTCTTTTGTCTTTGGACTGGCATGCCAGTCTTCTCATGTTTAGAGACAGATACCTCATGGCCTCGCTTAGGTAATCATCTGTCTTAAAGTGTCCAGGCTCACTGCTAGGTATTCTTTATTCCAACTCTTGGTCAAGGGAGCTCCCCGCCCTTCCCTGTGTGAGAGGGGCCCGATACCTTCTCCAAGTTGAGGCAAAGGGACCTGGAGCACTAACAGGGCTTCATTAGCTCCTCTTTAGGCTAGTGTTTAGTTAATATCTCAAACCAAAGTATTCAATGACACCAATAAATTCCCCATCCACTTACCTTACCGCCCCCTGGCCCCCTCCATGAGCACCAACCTCTCCTGTTTTCTCTCCCTCATCTACTCTGTCACCCTCCACTTCTCATCTGGGAAGTCAACAACAAAATAAGCACCAATCCTTTAGGTAAGCACGCAAGGTCAAGCAGCGAGGGCATACCTCACGTGTAATTTGTGCTCAAGGCCATTCCTTACCTCGGCAGGGGTCATTTTTCACTAAAAATTCATCCAGGGCCATCCATCCTCCACCAACGCGGACCATCACCGTGCTGCGCAGGATGCGGACCAGCCGCAGCTGCTGCGAGTCCCCGAACTGCGGGGTGAGAGGAAACTGGTGAGGAGGGTGTCTCAGAGCGGGCCAGACGGCTTTTCCAAAGCAGACTGTATTCAGATGCAACCAGTCTGATAGTTTGGGGAGAATTTTAATTCACTCTTCTGTATTTTTCACAAAAGAATTTAAAATACAGAAAAGCTGAAATAATCAAGCTAAAGGCCTATGGCTTCATATATACTTTCTATTGGGATAAAGTTAACTTCTGATGGTCATGACCCCAAACCAAAGTGGGAGGGCAGAGAATAGACCCAATGTTAGTTAGCTCATGATTCTTTTAAAGATTCCATATTAAAACTCAGTAACGAAATTCTTTATTAGTTTGTTTTCATAAAAGAAAAGGTAGATATAAGGTGTCAACTTCTGAATACAGTGTGCTCAAAAGTTAAATGGAGTACAGCAAATAGTATTTCAAGCCTTACCGAAACCCTTGCAAAGCATTATTATTACAAGCTTAGAAGGAAATTTGATTTTCCACATCAGGTCTTCAGAAAAAACCTAAAATAAAGTATTCTCTAATTGTGATGTCACCAGCAGAAAAGCTTCTTCAGATGAACAAACAATTAGATAGTATTTATACTAAAATTTAGTTGATGAAATCATTTTTTTAATTTACCATGTTGATTATAAATAGTATTCAATGATCATCTGGAGATGTTAAGAAAAGGATGACTTTTTTTTCTTTTATTGCTTATATTTAATTTTTCCTTTTTTTCCTGCCTAACATTCCTACTTCTTAGCTCTGACAACATTTGAAATTTCTCATTGCATAAATTACCCTCTTTCTAAAATAAACTAAAAAGCAACAAAAGAGAAAAATGTTGAGGTCCCCCCCCAAAAATCAATCTGTTGGAAAAACAGCATTCCTAAAATTTAACTCAAGGAAAATGTTGCTTGGGAGGGGGGTAGAGGGGACTAGTATTTAACCACTTAATTAGAATTTTCAAAGTTTTAAAGGAGAACTCTAACTTTGAAACAATGTACAAAACCCCCAAATGCCAGAAAGAATGTTTCAGAAGGACACACAATCAACTTCCCCCAACATATAGGCAAGGTGACTGAAAAAACATCCTCCTCCCCAAGAATAGGCCTACATCTTTCATTCCATACAGTTTAAAAGTTTTTATGCAAAGTGACCACAGCAATAGCACAGTGTCATGTGAAGAGCACTGAGGTGGGGACCCAGAGATGTGCGGGAACAAACGTACTATCTCGGGAAGGAAGCTGCTCCTTTGGCCTCCGCAGGAGCCTCCCTCAGACACTGGCCCAGTGAGTGAAAGTGAGGAGGACCTCTGGCAGGAACTGAGGATTCTACCAGGCCTCAAAACAGTAATAACGGCTAGTCACAATTTGGGGTTCTATCCAGATAGATGAGGAGAGGAAGAAAATAAGGGTCCAGGTGTCCTCCAAAGTTAGGAAGAAACCCCAAAATGTACTTTATTCTTACCTTACTGTGCTATGTAATTTATTTTCAGTCTTTGGAGTTACTGTTTATTTCATTCTTTTCCCCTTAGTTTCTTATTAAAGCTACCTCTGAAAGTTTATAACTTGTTTCTGCTGAGCTATGGGGAAAAGGAGGATTGACTCAAGTCAGTAGCCAAAATGGCTGGGGAAGTTGAGGCCAGAATGATGAGTGGTAGAAGGGGTCCCAGCAGCTCTAAAAAAGGGACCTGTGCAAACCTGGCAGAGCTGGGTTATTAGTGAGGCAAAGACCTCAGAACAAAGTCTTAGGGGCAATAGTAACTTCTGTTTCCTTCTCTTAAGTGGAACTTATCTCACGGTGACATGGGTTCTTTCAGTGGCTATGACATTAACTGTGTGACTGTTGGCATGGGATCCTTTAGGCCTAAGGTGCCTCACATATAAAATGAACGTCATAATTCTGTTCCCAACATCAGTACAACTGCATTTGACCCCTCTGCTGGTCAATGGAGCAATGGAGGAAGAAATCAGTGCCACTTCAAAGGGGCCCTGGTACTTACATGCAAACAGGCACACCTTTTAGGTACTGCTTGGCACTTTTATGTAATGATTTATTTAAAAAAGCATGTTCCTGTCTTTAGTTTCTTTCTATCCTCTGTTCTTCCCACTGGCCCAAAAGGTTACTGTTGTTAGTGGTTATTACAGTCTAGAATTTAACATTGATTGAGGGCCTCAAATCAACTAGTGTTTCTGATTTCACATCACAAGATAGACCTTACCCATGCAACTTCCTTCCATTTGAAGACATAGGACCCCAGAACCTTCAAAAAGATCTAAAAGGTTAGAGTTACCAAGTAGAGTTAAAAGCATTCAATCTTTTCTGCAAGTCTAATGTGATCCCATTAGATTTTGGATGGGTGGTATAACCAGCAAACTTCAGGCTATGGCCAATTATAATTTCCACATTATACTTCTTAGGTACCTTATAATTATAAAATACAATATAAATGCAAATAACCATAAATATTAATAAGGTATTTAAACAGACTGAGTAAATACCCCAAGACTTTCTGACTTCATGTACATTATAGAATTTGTGTGAATTGTCAAAAGACTTCGGTATAAATCATAACTGTGCTATCTGGCATTATGACTTCCAGGAGAGAAGTACAAGACCAGGATCTTCTTAAAAGGACAGATTGATACCACAGCTTCGATTTCCCCTGAATCATACTACTGAGTTATAACTCAGCCCAGCATATCACTCTTCAGCCAATCTAATTTTGAATAAAAAATTTCATCTCCTTTTAAAAAAATACAGACTTATATATCCTTTTGCTGCTAAGACAGTTCTATAATACTATCCCTGTTAGCAGGTTCTCTACTTGGTAAGACAACCAGATGTGACTAGGCATGCTTCAGAGTATGTCCTCTCCCATAGCAAAGAACAGGCAGCATTAGCTACACAGATCATTTCCACCAAGGAGAATGCTGCAAGGCACACTGTACCTGATTGCCGAGGAAGAACTACAGACAGTAAGAGAAAAGGACGGAGGAAATGGAAGAAAAAAAAAGAGAACATTTTGTCAAATTAATACTAAAGAATGAAAATCATGTTACCAGTCTTCAAGCATAATGACACATGTTATCCATATTCTTACTGAGCTCCTGCCACAGGGGCGTGGTTATACAAATTAAGATCTAACTTTTTCATTCCATGTTGCTCTTATTAACTCATTTCTCTCACAGCTAATTAAAAAAACAGAAAAACAAAACCCAACAAGACAGCAAGCATAAGACTGCTTGGAGCTTTATTAACTAAATGCCCCTGGTTGGTCCAAGGCAAAGTCTCCCAGTACTCCCCAGCTAAGAGTAGCAGTGTGCTTTCTGTGTACTTTGAAGACATTTTTAATGTACTAATAAAACCTAGATTTTTTTTTCCTGTTTCCAACTTGGTGCTTATAACTGTAATCTGACATGGCCATCCAAATCCTCTGCCAATCCTAGATTTTCCTTAGGACTTCAGAGAATTTCTGGCCAGCTGCTAAGGCACATTTTATGAGTCCTTCTGTGTCCTAAAAGAAATTGTAATACAGCATAGTTCCCTGCCAGTTATGGCCACACTCAGTATAGCTTCCCAGGTAAGACTACTGAGACCAACATCACCCAGGCCATTTGTAGCCCAGCTCAGAGCAGGCAGAGTGTTCCATGGGACTTTGACACAGTTCCTCTAGCCCTCTCTGAGTCCAGGAGCCACTCAGACTGACAATGACCAGGTCTTTGGGGTGAATGGTCAGTCATTACCTTACAGTAGAAATGTCTTCATTTCCCTAAAGACTTTGGTCAGCAATAAAAAGAAGGCTCTGAAGTGTCTCCTATATTGAACTCAAGTACAAGTTACTATTAGCTAGACACAGTACTGTTTTTCAGATGGAACTATGCAGAGCACTGAGCTTAGCTCAACAGGACACCTGACCCTTGGACTCTATAGAAACAAGAGCTAGAGAGTGATAATATCTCAGGCCCCACTGGCTCTGGTCCTCCAAGAACTGGCAGTGGGAAGGTGGGATCACCAAGTCTGCTCTGTGCCAAGCTGCTTTCACCTATAAGTGCCATACAGGAGGAACAACCACTACACAGGGTTGTTTTTCTCTTCCTTACCCGGTACTTATTCTCGCCAATCTGCTCCACCTGAAACCTTTTTGCACATTTGCACTGAGCCACTTGTCTGGTGACCTGTTGGTTATAAACAAAAAAGTGTGAAGGGTTAAAGTAAGGCTTCTTCAAAGAAACAAAGATTTTTACATATAAACAGAGAAGCTATTCATTATGTATTTTTAAAGCATTTCAAGCATTTGACACATGCATTTATCGTCTGTTCTGAATCAAGACATATTGCTCTTACTAACTGGGACACTTGAGACATCTAGAGAGAAAAAGTATGAGGAAGTCTCAAATAACTGTAAAACTCATTCTTCCATCATGTTTTAAAATTCCTCCAGAGAAATGCGCTAATATGTGTGCACCAAAATCAACTAATAAAGCAAATTATGAATTGATCTGAATTTCAACCTAGGAGACCAAGATGATTCCCCAGAAGTCAGTCCAGGGGATTTCCAGGGCACTCCCAAGTTCTGCCCTGCTGCCTCTCCTTTCCCAGATTAACAGATCCTGGGCACTCTACGTGCTACTAGTGAATTTGTTATTTTCATTGTACAGTTCTTAGGTAGGCCGAAAGCTTAGGAGTACACACCATTTTAAACATTACTTTACACTGCATCACTTAAATGCTGCATTTAAAGACCACTCTGCTCGAAAAACATGGTATCTGTGAACCAGGTCAAGGTTCTCTGCAGATTTCAGAGCACCACACAGATATGACTCACTTGAGTGAGAAGTCATTCAGACTGAGCTAGAGTGCAACAGCCTGAGATCCTCAAGGAATCATCTAGAAGGGGATCCCCCAAACAGAACTCTAAACAACCACCTCCCAACAGAGATGCAGGGCTGATAAAACTCAGGAAGCAGAAACCTATGGCTAAAAATGTACTCAAGATAAAACTATTTCTCATACCTCATCCTCAATTTTATCTGCATCAGTCGTTGGTCGATAAGCATCCTTGTTGGGATGGAGAGCAGCCACAAATTCATAGTAATCAATGTAGCCATCCCCATCTCTGTCAAAAATGTCAGCGACAGCCGTCATCTCTAACTTGGTAGTAGGGAACTCTGGAGAAAGTTAATCACATTTGGAACATTAACTAAGAGGACTTACTCGGTAGGTTGGATATTATATAAACACTACTTGAAAGAAAACACATTTATGTCTTGATTTTTTTTCTGAAAAGGAACACATGCTCAACTTTAGAAAACTCAGAAGATAGACTACTCACTGTAAAATTTCTGCTTACAGACTACCCTAGCCCATGCCATTAAAAAAAAAAGGGTAATATTTTATATATACCAAAAGGCATAAACAGAATATTGCCACCACCCAACTTAAGAATTTATTTATCCATTCCATCATTATCAGATAATTATTTCAGAATAGTGAGAATTTCTTATGTTTTGTCTGTTTAGATAATTGCCTTAGATTCTTGACAATTTGCTTTCCAAAAAAGGTGAATATTTACAGTAGCCAGAGTGATATATTTAAGCATCACTTAAATACAAATATAAACTGATTATATTTGTATATTATATTATCTGTCAGGTGAAAATGTCTGGTGGCTGCCCACTGTCCCACTGTCTCTAGAGTAAAATCTGGTCTCTTCACCTCTGAGGATCTGCATTAACTGGCTGCTGACTATGTTCCCAACTTCGTCTCCTATCGCTCTCCTAATTATGACACTCCAGCCATGTTAACCTTTCCATGCCTAAAACATGCCAAGTTAGTCCCCATCTCAGCACTTGTACATGCTGTTTCCTCTGCCTCTCCCTCCCCTTCAATCTTGAGATGGCTAGATCTTCTTTATTGTCCAGGTGTCAGCTCAAATATCACTTCCACAGACAGAGCTTCCCTTCACTGCTTCCATGTAAAACAGTACAGCTGTTGGATGAGCTCTGTGATCCTGGAAAAACACTTTATGCCTCAATTATGTCTTTTGGAAAAAATAAATTATATCCATGTCAGATGTAATGAAAAACTTTTTTCAAACATTTCACTTAGAACCTCATCATTCATAAAAGTTAGCCTCTTATCTATACCTCAAATGTGTTTTGCTTGCCACAATGTATCAAAGAAGACCTGCTTTTATTCTCAGAAAAACAAGGTCCTTCTCTCCATGAAAAAGATAGTTAGTAGTTATATTTCTTCTTCCCTAAGACTATAGCTACCCTTCAGGACTGTTTAGCCTGATTACCGTCTGCTTCTATAAAAGTAAGGTGTGACTGTGGAATCAGGACGGGACTCACTGGATGCTAGAATGCCATCAATAAACTCCTGACGTGTTATCTTCCCATCCTGGTCCTTGTCAATTCGCCGGAAGAAATCCATCACCCGAGACTTTTTGTGATTCATCCAACGCATATACTTTTTCCTCCAGACATCAAAGTCAAAGTTGGCAAACTCCTTCAACTAGACAAATCAGAGGTGTCAACAAAACCTATAATTTTGGTCCTCAAGCTTGCCCAGAGCATACCAGAATGTTCACTTAGTAAAGCCATGCAGGCCTTCCACAGGGGCACCAACAATGGTACCTGTGTTGCCTCTTTTGTGAAGGGTCAATCTGGATCCTTCATTGAAAGCCATGATTAGATGAGCAGTGGTATATGGAGCAGCAGGAGAAACAGTAACTGAATAACCACCACGGGAAATACAGAGCAAAGAAAACAAGAATGGGTAGAATCAGCCTTGTTTCCCTTTGTACTTTTTCAAGGATCACCCTCTTAAATGTACGGAAATGGATTCTATCCCAGAAGAGTGCTTATCAGCACTACTCACTTATGTGGTTTTGAAAGGAACTATGACCACACAGAGGCCCATGTGAGGAGGCTCCATATTTCTCACCATTTTCTGAGATGAAATAATCTGAGTTCTGGCTAGGAGCATTAAGAATCCAACCCTGCATACAAGCATTTTTCTTTGAAATGGA
Source organism: Craseonycteris thonglongyai (assembly GCA_004027555.1). NCBI lineage: Eukaryota > Metazoa > Chordata > Mammalia > Chiroptera > Craseonycteridae > Craseonycteris > Craseonycteris thonglongyai. Next base: position 20,401 of record PVKE010005846.1, read on the forward strand.
ACCAGAGGGAGTAAACTGCTTGTCTGACTTCTGTATTAAACATTTGGCTCTGATAGACAACAGCAGGCCCGTGATGTGGGCAAGGCAATGTTTAGCTACTTGGACTATGTTAGTGATAATGACTCAGAATGCCTTTAACAGTGCAGCAGTTTTCCCCCTGGTCTTTCAAACTCCAAAGATGGAAGGAATAAAGAAAAAAAAAAAGCCAAAAACTAAATATGCTTAAAGCTCAACTGACCTACAGAAACAACAAAAAACACAGAACACTCACTTCTGGGCATAGCTGCTTTGATATGCACAAATAAAAAAAAAGATATCAGATGTTTGTTTTAGAAATTAGTAAGTGAGATACTACCATATTTTTCTTAGACTAGTTTTGGTATTTCAAAATATATTTGCTTTTCATAATCTAGTGAAGACTAATAGAATAGCAAGATGATAAAAAATACTTTTATTTCATAATTGTATAGCGTCTATCTTTACCTAAAGGGCTCAATAATGATCCTTTTGTTTTTGTAATAAGTTATACACCTGGAGGTAACTTTGCAAAGTTAGGTCCTGATTCCTGACCACAGCCAGGTGCTCAGGAGGGTAGGGTCACTGGACTGGCTTTCCACAACCAGGTGCCTATGGCCACTCTGTTGTGAGTGGTTTACTCACATGTGTGTCTTTTCTCCCATGGGGCTTGAGGAACAGAGTACTGGTTCACACAGGTCATATTTAGAGGGCCTCAGAAGGGCTGCCTTTGATAAAAGTCAACTTCTCTCGGCAAGGCCTTACCTCCTCCAGTCGATCCAAGGCATCGTTCAGCTTCCGCTGACGCTCTAGCGCTAACAGCCACACCTGCTGCCAGCGTGCGGAGAGCTGGTTAATCCGTGGGTTTTTTGCTTCAGATTGTAAAAGGATTGGCATGGGAGGAGGTGTGGGCTGACTCAAAGGCTTCCCTAAAAGGAAAAACAGACCTGAGATTAGAAAAGCTGTTTTTTTCAGTTCACAAAGAGAAAATGCCACATGTATGAACTTAAGATATCTTTATAATGATATCCAGTCTGTTACTGAAAGAAACATGGGCCCTGGCAATACTGAGATACAGAAGCATATTAATTTCAAAACTACTGAGTCCTCTGCCCAGCCAATAGGTGCTTATATTTTCAATCAATTTTGTCCTACCTTAGTGAACTGAGGAAATGTCAAATCAATTAAAAAAATAATGGTTCTATATAGAAGCTCATTTAGTTTATGATTAAATTAGTACAAACCAAAAGTAAACACGTAGCACTGATGACCAAAACAATGGAAAGGTAAATGCAAAAGAATTTATTTTTATTTTTATTTATTTATTTTTATTTTTGACAGAGAGAGAGAGAGAGAGAGATACAGAGACAGAGAGAGAACTGAACTGGGGGAGCTCCCAGTTCAGCACATGGTTCCGCACGGGCTGGGGCCGGGATTCGATCCTCAGTCCCCAGCGAAGCAAAGTGAGCGCTTAACCCACTAAGCCATCCTGGCTTCCCCAAGAATTTAACTACTATGAAATTTCATACCAATCCAAGAAAATGGGAGTACAGTTACTATATGTCAGTATAAGAAAAGTGAATTTCAAAAAAGAAAATTTTAGTTCAAATCCAATATGGTTTTTGAAAATGGAAAAGCCACTTTCTGATAGTCAGTTGGGAAGTATGCGTCTTTCACTAGCAGGGATGAAGCATTCTAACATAGTGGGCTGGAAACATACTGTTGCTACTGCGAGATTTCTCAATGAAGGGCCCATGGGTAGGCTCTGTATTTTTCCTTTTGTATGTCTTGGTGACTCGGTCCACGTCAGGCTGTTTGCGAGTCATCTCCTCCATAAAGGCCTGTTAAACACAAATGACAAAAAAAAAAAAAAGAGAGTTGAGTTTTCTTGGACCAAGATAGAAGTCAAGTGACTCCTTACTAACAAAGGCCAAGCCCATGAAAGACAGGCCAACTGATAGATACCTTTGTACATGGTCTCACTCATTTCAAGAAACCCGACTGAGCAAGATGCTACGCTACATCAAGTGCTTGAGACCTGGAGTAGTAAGAAATGCTTCTGATTTCAAGGAGCTCACAGCCAAGCGAAGAAAGCCAGGAAATCAGAGCAAGAGTGCCACTCAGGGTGCCAAAGGCAGACCTAGGATGGGCACCCCACAGTCTGGGGCCAGGGCCTGAGCTGAGTTGAGTACTGAGGGATGAAGATAGCCTGACTGGGGAAGGCAGTCCCAGCAGAGGGGCACAGTGGGCAGATCCAGGGAAGCCTGACAGTGTCATGAGCCAGGGTCCTTCTGATCAACAGCTGAGCTGAGGTTGTAATCAAGGGAATGGGAGGAGGGAGGGCTGGAGTGGTAGGCTGGAGAAAGATCCAGAAAGACCTTGTGTCAGACTAAGGGATTGGGATTTTGTTTTTTTTGTTGTTTTTTAATATATTTTTATTTATTTTTGAGAGAGAGAGAGAGAGAGAGAGAGAGAGAGAACTGAACTGGGGGAGCTCCCAGTTCAGCATATGGTTCCGCACGGACCGGGGCCGGGATTCGATCCTCGGTCCCCGGTGCTGCAAAGTGAGCGCTTAACCCACTAAGCCATCCCGGCTTCCCCAAGGGATTTTGTTCTGAGAGCAATGGGGGCTTCAGTGTAGAAGGCAGAACATGATGAGGGACAAGTTAGGAAACCATTGAAGTAATGGAGGCAAAACATGGTGAGGGCCTGAGCCAGGGCAAGAAAGATGAAGCCCAAAGGTATTCTGAAAGAAGGCAGAGACCCAGTGATTGGCTAGATATGGGGGGTATAGAAAAGGGGAGTCTCAGACACATCACAGGCTTCTATGTTGGGTGACTGGGTGGATGGGAGGGAGGAGGCAGGTTTGAAGGGAGGGATGGGGTCAGGCAAGGATAAAATAGAGTTTAGAGCTGCCTTTGCTTTACGCATGTCTGGGACTTCAGGAGATGATGATGCTCGAGATGAGCAAAGATATATGGAAGTCTTTGATTTACAGGTGATGGCTGAGGCTGGTGGACTAGATAAGAAACCTCAGTAGTGTGAAAAGAGGGTCAAGAATTGAAAATCAGGGAATAGTAACAAGTGGATACGGGAAGAGGAACCAGCTAAGAAGATTGAGAAGAAACCGTCAGAAATGGGAGGAAAACAAGATGGAAGGATACCTAAGTCAAAAGAAGAGTTTTGAGGAGAGGCAACTGAAAAAAAGACTAAAAAGCATCTGTTGGATTTAGCCAGTGGGGTGTGACAGGGACAGTGTCAGTGGTCTGATGGGGACAGGAGTCAGACCACAGAGACCTGGGGAGTGGGAAACAAGGAGAGAAGACAGGAAACAAGGAGGAGGAAACAATGAGGTTACTTGAGGACACAGAATTGAAAGGACATATCTACAAACTTCAGAGGAAAGAAAATAGAATGGGAGAGCTTGATGACACAGGAAGAGGGGATAATAGAAGCAAGAGGAACTGGCCTTGAATAGGAAGAAGATAATCTCTCAGGAGAGGTGCCAATGTAAGCAAACTTGATAGGAAGAATAAGGATAGGTCTCAATGCTAAAGTGAATTATTTGTATACACTAAGAAGACTATATGCCCATAGTATAATGAGGATGCCGAGATAGACCAGCAGGTTGAGTGCTTGCCTTGCCATCGTGAGATTTGGGGATCAAATCCCAACCCCAGCCTGTGCAATCCCATATGCTGAACTGCAGTGCAACTGGTAACTGCCAAACCCTGTGTTCCAAGTGAAGGTTCTTGCCTCCCACACAGGAGGCCTCCAGTCCATTTCCCACTCCATGCAGCCCCACACCCACCTGTGTGGGATGAAACCATGTCATAACTAATGATGTACAACTATGGAGACTGCTCTGGGCCCTCCCCCTTCTCTTTCTCACCTTCTCTCGAACAATAAAAATAAATAAAATAAAAAGACCATATGCCTATAGTATAATTAAGCAAGACACATGAATGAAATTCAGTGTAAATTATGGTTAAAAACTACATTTGCCTCCTGAAGATATAGTATGAAGCTAAAATCAACTAAGATTTCCTTCCTTCAATTTTACCTTTTTCCCACTTAGGAAAAAAAAGTGTAGCTCATTCACAGTGTAGCTGTGTTCATTTAATTTTATATAAACACAGTTTTCAATGTGAAAATAAAACATAGAAACTGTTATTGGAGTCATTTCTAAAGGGAACCTGTCTCTAATCCTAACATAACAAAAATGTCTATGATGACAAATATTTAGTAATTTTTTTTGTGTGGTAAATTTCAAAGCACAGAACTTTGGGGGTAATGTTAGGACTGTAATATGCAAGTAATCTTGGGGTAAACGCTGTAGCTGCACGCGCCACCGGTGAGATGCTAATCAACAGCAAGAGAACGTGGCAGGCAGATTTCTAAGGTGCACCCCCCAGACCCCCTCTTCTGGTCTACATGTCCTGTGTAGCTCCCCTCCCCTTGAGGGGGGTAACTCCCTTGATTGCATTTTTTAATATTATTTAAGATCTGTCAGAGCAGACTGGAGAATTTCTGCTGCTGGCTTTGAAGATCTAAGCTGCCAGCTGTGTGAGTGCCATGTAGCTAGGACCCGAGGATGGCCTCTAGGAGCTGCAGGCAATTCCTGGCTAATAACAAGAAAATGAAGACCTCAGTCCTACAACCACAGGAAATTAATCCTGCTAACAACGTGAATGAGCCTAGATGAGAACAGCAGTCCTGGCTGACACTTTAATTTCAACCTGGTAAGACCCTATGAAGAAGACCCAGCAAACTCATGCCCAGATTCCTGCCCCACAGAAATGTGAGATAATAAGTGTTTTTTTAAGTCAGTGGGAACATGTTTAGCAGAACTTTAAAAAGGATACACAGGGCAAAGGGAATGGGCTGCACAAGCAATGCAGGAAATACCCGTGGCCACATGATGGGGTGAAGATACCTGATGCTCTGCAATAAGGGCTTTAACTCGGTCAATGTTCTGAGGGATTGGTTCCTGGTCCCGCTGAATGAGGGTGGTCTCAGCCCACTGGATCCAACCCAGAAGTTCTTCCAAGAGCTCAGCGTTGGCCACCAGTTCTGACAGGGCTGTTTCAAGACGCTGCTGGTGCTGTTTAGCCCACGTCAGGACCTAGGGGAGAGAAACCATTGCCTCTTTCTGTCAAGCACATCTTAGTTTTAAAAGCCCTTTCTCATCTGATCCTAACAATGACTTTTTAGGAAAAAGGCCACACAAGCAGTCAAGAGGCCTCATTCTTACCCAAGTGACAGAGCTGGGTTAAGAGAGAGAATAAGAAATCAGCTATTCTGAAAGCAAATCTAGTATGTCCTATTTTACGCAGGACTTGGAGGAAGGAAGAATACACATGGCCACTGGAAGCTGACTAACACATCAGTACACCAGCATTACATGTCCAGATTTCTGCAAACAATCACAATTAAAATGTTAATTATTTCTGAGCTGTTCCCAGTGAGTGAAAGATTCCTTATTTGGGGGGAAAAAAGAAAGCTCTATAGTATTCCATTATTTTATTGCTATAAACCCATTTTATCAGGAACTTGTAACCTTTCTCTAAAGCCAGAAACCCACCTCCTCAAAGCGAGCCCGGATGATGGTAAGCCAGTGTTTAATGGTAGTAACGCAGTCAGGATGGCAGACAGCCAAGATGACCTCGCCCATCGTCACTGCTGCATTCACATCCACTCGCTTTTCTTCCACTTTCTTCATGAATTCCTAAACAAAAAAGATCGGAAACAAAAACTTAAGAGATCTACTCTAGCAGCACTGTTAGCTTACACTGTGAGGAGGGACATTTTTCAGTGTATTTTTTTCCTCCCAAGTGTTCAATAACAAACCTCTAAATCCCTGTATTTAAGCATCTCTGGCATTTTCTTTCAAATTCTAAAAGACATGAGAAGGTGAGGAACTTACACAAGAATGACTTTCCCTACTACCGATGACAAGGACTAGGGACACAGAGGAATGCGCCCCCTTTCAAACTATGTATGCCCCTTTTCCTATTATGAAATTATTTATTTAAAAGCCTACTTTTATTCATTTCCATATATATAAACAGTATTGTTTGGGAGAAATGACAGCTATAAAACACTACAATATTTTTAAAATGCCACAACAGGACACAGTGACAAAATCAGTATTAAAAGCTCTTAGTGGATAATACAAAAACTAAAAAGGGAACATTTTCTACCTCATTAGGACAGTCATTCTGAGGCCCCAGATACTGTATTGTATTCTGCAGCTTGGGAAAGGGCTCTAGGGGAGCCAATGAGGCCCGAAGCTAGTAACAACAAGGAAAGTCAACAAAGCCGTGTGCAGGTGAGGAGTAAAGAAGGAGGAATAGTCCAGGTTTTTCTTTATATAATACTACGATCTTTGACTTGTTTACAACCAATACTTGTTACTTCTATAAAAAGGAATAATGATGTTTAAGGTGTCACAAAAACCAATCATTTCCTTCTCATTCTTGCTAAACCAACAAGATGGGCTCACAATGGTTCTGCCTTTTGCACATGAGGTCTGAAGTTTACAAGCAAAAGCTGCTTTCCTTTAGTGGTAGGGCAGCCCTCACCATGGTGGGTGGCATGGGTAACTGCACCTCGGCTGGATTACCTTATGGGTATCAATGAGGGACTGCAGGGCCTCTGTGTCATCAGGAAGTGCTCCCCGAAAGCGAAGTGTTTGCTCTGCTTCAGAAAGCCACTCCAACAGCATGTGGACTGTGTCCCGAAACTCTTCCGCCTGAAATGACCAAGCACAAGATTGACCCTCTCTCTGCAGCCACAGTCCTGGACACTGGGGAATGCCAGGGAAAGAATCTGGGTATGAATTTGTTAGTTCATCACAGGCATCTGATGACACCCTCAAAGCCCCACAAAGGTCACCTTTCCTCTGTAGCTCTTTGAAAACCAAATGAATTCATTATTTCTATCACACAAATGAGTGTTAAAAGTTTTGGAGAATATTCAGAATATCAATGTTTAAGTTTATGTTCATTTTGAGATTGGCTAGAACTGATCCTGATAAACTAGAATGAATCTGCTCAGTCCCACCCTCCAGGGTTGCCCTGGCAAACGCCTCTGACCTGTTTTAAGGCCTGCTCAAGTCGGCTTTGTTTGGAGACAGAGAGTTTACACACAGTGTCCCAGCGAGTGCTCAGTTCCTGGAGTTGCCCTTTGACCCACGTGGTATCATCACGACTATTCTCAATCAGCTCTCGGCCAGACCGCTTCAGTACCTGGACAGTTCCTGTTCGCTTTCCCAGTTCCTTCTGGAAAACCTAGAAAAGAAAACAGGTTAATTACTTTATCTGAGAAATGTTTGAACCCTAGAAGAAAGACCACAGAGAAAGTAATCATTTCAGTTATCCTTGGTAGGTTCCAGTCACATATCTTTTGTGCAGGGGAAGCAGGATGGTGCAGAAGAACAAAATGGATAAGATGAAATACAGTCATTTGTGACAACATGGATGGACCTTGAAACCATGTTATTAAGTGAAATAAGACTGAAAGAATCAAGAACCATATGACCTCATTTACAGGTGAAATATAAACCTGAAAGTAACAAAGAAATAAAAACTTATGGACACATTCAATAATTTGGTGGTTACCTGAGGGTACGGGGGGGAGGGAGGAAGGGAGTTGGGAGTGGGCACCAGATATGTGGTGATGGAAGGAGAGCTGATTCTGGGTGGTGAGCACATAATGCAATGCATAGATAATGTAATGTAGAGTTGTACACCTGGAAACTATATTGCTAACCAATGTCACCCCAATAAATTTAACAAAAATAAATAAATAAATAAAAAAGAAAGAGAAAAGGTGGCTCTAAATAGGAGTGGTGTGACTGGATAAGTTGCTTAGGTAGAGTTATACTAACATTTCCAGGATTGTGGGAGTTAAATAAGAACACATCTGCCATGCACATAATAAGAATTTGATATAATTTCAAAGTAAACTGAATATTTTATGCTGAATTAGGAGGACACTATGCAGCTCCACATGACAGGAATAGGTTATACTAAATATTGGTGTGCTAGCTGCTGGGCTTGTTAGGGTGAGAAGTAGTTTATCAAAGCACTTGTTATATTCTCACAGACTGAATTAAATTCATTTGGTGACTCAACTTAAGAGATACAAAAAAGAAAGCTGGGTGGGGGTGGGGGTGGGGGTGGGCCTCTCCAAGTGAAATTTATACATTGCCAAATCTGAATCAAACCAATTTTGGTAAATTCTCTGTGACTGTTGCAGAGTCCCGGCAGCAGTTTGTTTAAAAGCAGAATAAGGAGCCGCTCCTCTGACAGGTGGAGATCCAGGCTCTTTCAGATTTCCTTTCTCCCGGACGTTAGCATGAGCAGAAGGCACACACAGGTGGAGGCCCCAGTGGCTCTGCCCTCCATGCAGCCCAGGTCTCACCCCTCACCTTATGGGCATCCATGAGGTTCATGACCAGGTCGAGGTCCCCGTGCACAGGCTGGTCCTCGGCCAACTGTGGCTCCACCTTGTACAACCAGTCGACCAAGGCCTGCAAAGCGTCCATGAACTGGCCTGAAAACAGCAGGGCCTCCTCCAACTTGTGCTGCCTGAGGAAAGCACACAAAACTCGCTGTTTTTAGGGATCCTTTTATGAATGGCCCACAATTTCTGTCTACTGAAAGGGAATATTACTTGAATTCTATATAGAGAGAAACCTCTATGGTGCAATAGTTAGAAATACAGTACAAAGTGATTAAAGAGAGGTGCCTAGAAATTTTAAATCAAACATTCTCTAGAATGGATTAAGCATACATAGTGTAGGAGACAGGTATAGATGCACTTCTGGCATCTCAAGAGTCCAATGGCTACACACATGGACACATCCTAATGACCAAGGTAAGGTCTGTGTTCATTACTTAATTTCACGAGATGATGATGGTGTTTTGGTAATGGTCTGGGTTCAGAAGTTCAACTCCTAGCTCTATACCAGTTGTGTGACCCTGAGCTACCTCTTCACATCTTTGAACCTCAGTTGCCTCATCTATAAATTGGGAGTACAAATAATGTAGAAATATTGTAATACTGAGCATAGATAGCATAGTGCATACAAATGAATAACAGTACAATTTTTAGAACCAAATTGAACAATTTCAAATCCCAGCTCTGCTGCTTAGTAGCTGAGTGACCTTGGGAAATTAAGAAACCTCTTTATGATCACTTCCTCATTTGTAAGATGGGAATAACGGTACCCGCCTCAGTGGTTGTTATGAGAGTTAAATGATTAGTGGGCACTGTTAGGCACATACTCAGTAATAGTTGCTCAGTATGGGTCAGGTATTATGACGATTAAATGAGATAATACATGTAAGGCTTTGCACTGCATCCAACAGACATGAGAACCCCCAGTGAAACAGCTCCTGATATTAGAGATAGGTGATTTACAAATATTTAGTTACCAATCTTCTATTACTGTTGGCTTGATTTTACAGGCCTCTCTCTTTCTAATACAATAAGGTTCAAGTTTAAAATGAGAGAGATTTTTAGTACATTTTATTCAAATTATTTCATAACTCTCATTGAATTAACTGGAGATATTGAGATACTATAAAACCTGTTAATGATACATTGGCTCTATTACCATTTTCTGGAATCCAGCAATAGTCTCACTTTTGGCACAACATACAGACATGTGAAAGGGACTCTCATGCTCACCTCTCCACAGACTTGCCACAAACAGTATCCCATTTGTCTCTGACTTCTCCCAGTAGGTTGTCAAGTTTTTGAGTGTCATCAGAAAGCAAAGTCTTTTCTTTCAGGGCTCTGCCAGTTCTAATTGTGGTATCATACACAGGCTGTTTGCCACCAAGAGTTTTCTGAAATTCCTGTTTCCAAAAGAAAACAAACAAATAAACAAACATGCTACAAGTAAGATAGCATTTTGATTTGAAATAAAGAAAAATTTTTCTGTGTTTCCAGGTTGGTAATTAGGTATAGTACAAATATCACTGCTTCTTGAACTAAAATTAGTATGAGCTTATCCTTAAGAAATTTGTAAGTTTTTGTTTATGCCACATAAGCAATGCATATTTCTAAAGGCCTAGAATTTCTAAAAGCCAACAGTTTTAACTGGCTTACTCCCACACTGTTAGAACTGTTATCTAAATGAGCAATTGTCATGGTTAGGCACTTTCTAGATATAAAATGGAATGCTGGCTTTATCATCTTGGCTTTTTAACATTAACAAATTAATTTCACCTTGACTAGCTCTGACTTCCACTTTTAGCAAGCTACAATCTTCAGTGAATACCAAGCTCAGGAAGTAAAATCAACGAAGTGCTTTACCTTATGCTTAGAGAGCTGAAGTTTAATTTTGTCTGGGTCATTGGATATCTCCAGTTCTGAGTCCAGGTGACTCTCTGCATCTTCTAGCCAGTCAATGAGTTTTTTCCAAGCTTCATGGAACTACAATCATATAAGAAATAAGTTGTAATAAGAGAGAAGATGCAAACTATACAACACTTACAAGAACCAGTCAAGAGACTCAACATATGTAGTCAGTCCAAGGTTGTTCAGTAAAGTAATATCTCTTTTATAACTTACTTGTTTTGCTCGCTTCCGCGCATCATCTAGTGATCGCCCTCTTTCAATGGACCGCTGGACAACCTTCTCCCATCGAGATTGGACGCTAACCAACAAGTTCTTTATCAGAACAACATCCTGTTTTTGGCTAAGGAACTTTAACTGATTCCCGGTTTGATCTAGCTCAATGATCTGGTCCCGATGAGCATTTACTTCATTAGCAAAAACCTGAGGGAAAGATATTGCTCTTTTTAAACTGAAGACAAGATAGTAGAGCATCTCTTTCAACCAGTCCTTTTAAAAGGAAGGTGACATCATTGTGTGTCATAGTTACCTTGTGTTCCTCTATCTGGGAAAGGACAGTGTTTAGAATCAGGCTGGGAGGAGAAGCGATGTTTAAAGTCTGCTCTGCTAGAGTGAGCCAGTTGATAAATTCTTGCAGGGAATTCTGGAATTCTGTTGCCAGGTTAAGGGCTTCTTCCAGCTTTGACTGAATTTTAATTAAAACACAAACAAAAAGAAAAAGTGGCAAATTCAAGAATTAATAGCTTCAAGAACAAAGGTGTGAATTGTTCACCAAATGAAATGAAGCCTCATTTAATCAACCTCCAAACATATTTTGTTTGCAAAGAAGGGGGTAGTTTAAAGGTAGTGTCTGAAACTAAAGAACTGTGCATAAAAAAGGAAAGGTCACAATTTGCAGCTAAGTTGCCTTCACTGCCACTCCCCACTTCCTCAGGCATTAAAAACTGCAATAAAACTATTCAAAATGTACATGAAAGGGCCCTTTATAGGGCCTTTACAGCTCTAGGATCTGCAACCTGCTTTGGGAAAACTCATTTTCCTTTAATGTACTTGTGAGATAAAACCAACCAAATGAAAAGTACTTCACTATAATGATGATGTTCACTGCAGTGCTCTGTTTAAATGTGTTTTCAGAAAACATGGCACCTAAAAATGTTGAAGTCTGAAACTTATTCTTATGCTACAAGTGGAAAAGGTAATAAAAGCCATAATATTTTAAGTAAAAACCTGACAACCCTTGATGTAAATTTTTAGATACTTTGATAAAAATCAGATGGTAAAACAATGGCTCATTCAGGGCATGTGCAACTGTCATGAGTGTATCCCAATTCCAGAATTTATGAGCTCCACCCTCAGAGACCTCTACCCACAACACCTCGGTGATGGCCTCTGTCCCTGGTCCACCCAGCAAGCGGGCAAAACAGAATAACAGCAAGTTGTTAAAAATGAATATATCCAACATATTCATAGAACAAAACCTAAGATGCACATTGGGGAAGCAGGAATGGCTCAGTGGGTTAAGTGATCACTTTGTGGCCCCAGGGACCGAGGATCGAATCCCAGCCCTGGCCCATGTGGATCCATATGCTGAATTGGGGAGTGCTCCCAGTTCAGATCTCACCAGGGTGAGACCCTGGCCCAGTTCCTGCCCTGTGCAGCCCCGCACCCACCTATGCAATAAAACTATGTGGAAAAACCAATGATGTAGAACTATGGAGACTGTTCTGGGCCCTCCCCCTTCTCTCTGTATCTCTCCCTTTCTCTATCAAAAACAATAAAAATAAATCTTAAAAAAAAAAAAGTTAATTGTTAATAGGGTTACATGTAATTTTTATTTTCCTCTTGTGTTTTCAGGTTACTTTTGTATCATAAAGAAAACACTATAATGAATGTTGCAAAAATGTACATCAACTATATCATAGAAATGCTTAGAAATTTATGGCCAAGTTCCTAGATGACAGAAAAACTTTCACATCATTTTACTGATACATTATTTAATATAATACCACAACACACACTTAAATGAGTTTAGTGACCCTGAAATGTACCGGTAATGTTCTTGCAAAATTAGAACTAATAGCCTTTGTTTGACCAGTTCCATTGATGATGGATAAATATTTCTTGAGGCAACCTGCTCCATTGTGGGGAAAACTCCCTGCAAACTTGTTGATTATGACCTAGAACCTGCCTTGGTTTCCTTAGTCTTAGTTCTGAATTCTATAGGAATTATAAACAACAACACTCTGTCCAACAATTAAACACAACCCTATATTCAGGTCTTCTAGTCATTCTTTTTTTAAAGATTTATTTTATTGATTTTTGACAGAGAGAAACAGAGACAGAGAGAGACAGAGAGAAGGGAGAGGGCCCAGAGCAGTCTCATAGTTGACATTAGTTTTCCATATAGTTTCATTCCACAGGTGGGCACAGGGCTGCGCAGGGCAGGAACTGGGCCGGGAGCCTCCCACATAGGTCCCAGCAAGAATTGAACTGGGGGCACACCCCAGTTCAGCATGTGAGTCCACATGGGCTGGGGCAGGATTCAATCCTTGGTCCTTGGGGCTTCAAAGCAAGCGCTTTACCCGCTGAGCCATCCCAGCTTTCCCTCTAGTCATTCTTTATAATTTATAATGAAATCACCAGACCCCACATTAGAAGAATTCTAGAAAATTAATGCTTGTCTCATATGTTCAATTATGTGTGAATATTTGTTTTATGTGCTTCTTTCCATTCAAGTTGGTAGGATCCATGCCTTTATTGTTCCTACTAGCACAGTGTCTGGTACATACATGCTTAGTATATTTATTGAATGAATGTAGCCAACAGACTTGGACACATATTTCATTTAATTTGCCCAGCACAGAAACTCTGTGCAGAGTGATACTCTGAAACTCAGTACTCATGAGTAAAAAAGTGTTTTGAGGCCTTGATCCTGAATTACTTTTCTTTTGAAGAGAGTTTGATTTTTGAGGAAGAGTGGGAAGAGGCTCTATAATTTACTTCTCTCTTGATTTTAGAACAATTCTTTGCATACTGTACTTACAAGTGAATACAAAATCCTTGTGCGGAATTATTAGTCATATTCCCTGCATGCTCTGTCCCCACCATTCCAATCCCAAGTTGCCAACTCCAAAGCAACCTTGTTTTTACACAGGAACACAAATATCATAAACAATGGACATAGATAGGTTCCACCATTGAGCAGTAATGTCAACTGGTAGATGCAGAAAAGGAATGAATAATAAAAGCAAATCTTGGCAGAAGCTAGTACCATCCATGCAACTTGACATGGATCTAAAACAAACTTAACAGCAGAAAAGACAGATGATTAGCACAAAGGCAATTCTGAGGATATCAATTCTGCAACTTCTGGTACAATATAACCAGTCTTCAAAAAATCTCATAGAAACCAGGTGGCAATGACATGCCATCACCAAGCACATGACTCAGACACCGTCATCACACACTGTATTTTGCAGCAATACCTTTCTTTCTTCCATCTTACTGCTGACCACATGCCACTTCTGTTCCAGGAGTGCAACACTCTGCTCTGTCTTTGAGCCAGACCCAGAATCATCACGGCTTAAAAGCATAAGCCTGCCCTTGTCCAGAAGTTTATTGTAAATCTCTTCCTTGGCTTTGAGCTGGGAATAGAGTTCCTGTGAAAAAAGGCAGAAAAGATATCAATAATGCCAATTCCCTGAAAGACAACACCACACACAGATATATGAGCAGTTTGGAAAAGTTCATAGTCTCATCTTGATTAAAACCTTTCTTTGAGGTGCTGTTCAACTGCTGAGCAATTAGGGAATGAAACCCACCATTCTTTCTTAATAATAATTTTGTCACTAATAGAATTTTTAAAAGAACCAGAGATCATAAAAATAGACCCCAGTAATTTATTTCTCCTTTTCCTGAAGGATTTGCCTAGTAATTATGTTGCCTTTTGTTCTTAATCACTTTTTATGAAATGCTATCAGTGGCCACTGACAATAAATCCCATCTAAGTAGTTTTTTTCTTAAATACAACCACATCTGTGCTATATAGTTATCTTCTTAATGCTCTCACCTTCAAGTCAATATTCCTGTGCCCACCAAACTGGCCAACTCAAAACTTATCAGATCACCAATGTTTTTTCTGCTAACTCTTCCCTGTCACCACTGTTGCCTATGGTAGCATATTAAAAGCCTACACATGGGCAGAAGTACTCAAGATTATACTCTGTTGCCAGTAAAAAGGCACTACACCTTTGTAGACTCCCAGATACATCTCTCTCAGTGAATTCAGAAAGGAGCTACTGAATATGGGATGCTTATGTTCAATTTCAGGAAATTTCTATTACCATATGTGTATCAAGCTGTTCCCTAGCAGTTTCAGGAAGTCCTCCTGTGGGCTTAGATGCAGAAAGTTGGGTCTCCATTCTAGTCAGTTCCAAGAGGAAATCTTCAATTTCACTGTGGAAACCCTGGGCCTTTTGAGAAAAGATGTATCAGCAAGGTCAGCAGTCAAGTCTAGCTTCAAAAGTAAATTTTTTAAATGAGCATATGAGGAATTTAATTTTGAGGAAGGAATTTTGGGCTGCTCTCAGACAGAGCTGCTCTGCTGCTAGATTAGAATGGCACCAATATATTTACTTATTTTTAGAATATAGCAGAATCCTTCCAACCTCACTGTAACGTATGACAGATGTCTGATATAACCAATGAATTGAGTGACTAAGATACTGTCGAATGTGGATACGGAGGGACCTGACTTGGTCTAAGAAATAATTGAATCTGTGAACAAGGTTTGTTATAGCAAAGATCTACTGACTTTAAATTGTAAACAAAAAACGGGGCTACATGCTAACCTAAGAAAGAACCATCAAACCAAAAGCTGTTCTTTCCAGACAATTTCCAGCACAGAAATGACCTTTCTTTTAAGACAACTGGGGGCTCTCCCCCAAATGGCTTTCTACTGTTGACTTAAGACAGGCTTTCTTCTAAATGTTGTTATGTGCACAGCTCCACCTACCTACCTGTGAGATGCACATACCTGCTGCAGAGTCGACTGAAGCTGCTGCTCCCTCTCCTCTGTTTTTTGTAACACTGACTCCCAGCATTGGTTCATAGTTTCCAAACGGCTCCTTAAGCTGCTGGCATCATCTCCAGCACTAGATTCCAGAAGTTCATTGCCAGCTTTGTTGACTGTTTCCACCGTGGCTTGATGGGCCAAAACATCATTTTTTAGAACCTAAGAAATGTTGAACAACATTAATTTATCTCTACAGATAACATAAAACCTAGTTCTGTGAGATACATACAATATCAAAAGGCTTCTGGTGGCACTAGTAGGTCTCAAACCAATAGGCTTAGAGATGAAAAATAAAAATACTTACATGGTGCTTTGCAAGTTCAACTTCAATGACTTTTGGATCTCCACTTATTGGTCTCTGAGCATCTAACAATTCTTCAGTGTGAATCAGCCAACTCATTAGTTCTTCTAAGGCATGTTGGAACTGGCCAAGGGCCAAAAGAGCACCTTCTAGCTTGTGCTACTCAGAAAAAGATAAAGAGAATGATTGTTAGGAAATTAGCAAACAGTGAACAGTAGTCCATTTATGTATGCTACCATCTGGATTACCTGTCTGTGGGCAATTTTTTCACCCAGGTTCTCCCAGAGGTGTTTGAGTTCCGTCAATGGTTCTCGTACAATGTCTCTGTCTGTTTCATCAGTAGCTTTCTTTAACATCAGCTCACCCTGATGATTGAGCTTTTCCATCTCAATTTGCTGTTGGTAAACTTCCACTTTGAATTCCTATCAAAAACATACTTAATGGTAACATCAAACCAAGACTTTAAAAACTAAAAAGAAGCAACTCTTCCCAGATACAAACCTTCATTTCATTTAACTGATCTTTAACAGTGTTCAGGTCAGTGCCAACGGGGGGCATGGTGCAGAGTTTAATCACAGTGTTATCTAGCCAGTCAAACATAGCCTAAAATTAAAACACAAGTAAACAGTCAAAAAACAAAACATAAGGAGTCAGGAGAGAATCAGCTTTATCTCTGCAAATATAAGCAGAGATAAATCAAAATACCGTGTGCTGTTTGTGTTTTTAGGTGGGGGGCAGAGGTAAGGGATAATGATCTTTACTCGAGTAATATGAAGACTTAAGAACAAAGCCAACATTGTTGAGATAAAGTCCAAAATAAATTATAATCTGGAAAAACTAAATGTGAAGAAAAGTTAGTACTTCTCATGGCCAGCTAGCAAGCTCATGATGTGCTGAAGTTACTGTGCCAGGCTGTGCTTTAAGGTAACCTGGGCTTGGTGGAAAAGCCGGGATGGCGCAGCAGGTTAAACACTCGCTTTGCAGCCCTGGGGACCAAGAATTGAATCCCAACCCCTGTCAGTGTGGACCCATATGCTAAACTGGGGTGTGCTTCCCATGTGGGAGGCCCCCAATTCGGTTCTCGCCCCTTGTTCAGCACCTGGCTCGAGGGGGTGCATCTCCCATGCGGAAGGTCCCCAACCTGGTTCCTGCCCTGAACAGCCCCTGCCCACCTGTGTGGAATGAAACCATGTTGAAAACTGATGATATGCTACTATGGAGACTGTTCTGGGTCCTCCCCCTTTTCTCTGTCTCTGTCAAAAACAATGAAATAAATCCAAAAAAAAAAAGATAACTTGGGCTTGGAACCTCTAGCAAGCAATGGCCTCTGAGGCCAGTTTTATTGAAAAACAAAGCAAGAAGTGTAGTGCCAGTACTTTTCACACTAGAAGTGGGGAACTTTGGCTAGAAATATGGCAACAGGTTGTCTTAGGTTTGAGACTGTTGCAGTCGGTCCTGTAAAGGATTTACCCTTATGTTGGATTCAGAATATGATGATGACATGAACCTCTATTTCTGTGGTGGACACTTCATAATTTCTTACCTGAAGAGTGTCCTGATACTGCACAGCAGCTTGCATAGCATCTTCAAGCTTTTCTAGTCTCTCTTTCCATGTTTTGTTTAAGTTCTCCCAGGCATTATTCATCTAGGGGAAAACAGTCAATCAGATTCTTCAGTTAATACCACCCTTCAGTCTGAGTCCACTAATGGTTCATCTGAACGCTTATCCATTTCTCCAAACCTCATCAATGCTCTTCTTTACTTCGGGCTTCTCTGTTTCTCCACAGGCAAAAATCAGATCAGCTCCAAGGATTCGAATAAACTCCAATTCCTCATGAAGACCATCTGTCTCTTCCTTAATAGTCTACATGTAAATAAACAGAACATAAGCCAAAACAGAGGTAGAATAGAACTTCCCAAACATAATTATAGCCCCATTAATAAGATGTTAAACAGAACTGTCAACTTCACAAAAGCCTTTCAATGTTCTTTATATTGCATTTATTTATATAGTGAAGCTCCATACTCTGGTTATTTTTCATATGTATGTACACAAAAATATGTTTCAAATATATATAACTATATAAAAATATATAAATAGTTTGGGAAGGTGCAATGAGCTCCAATAATTTACCAAAGGTTCATCCTTCCTCCCTCCAAGGAGATTATAATCTATAGCCAGAAGTCTATTATAAAGAAATATATCAACAAGAGTAAAATGATACAGAAAAAGTCACAAATTTAAGAGTTAAGAGACTAGCACAATAGAAACACTAGGCTATATAATCTTGAAGAAAGTCAGTTTTGTGCCAGATCCTAAAGAGTGGTTCATGGACTGGCAATGACAGGGATCGGGAGAGGGAGAATAGCTGAAATAAAGTAAGACATAAGAGAGATTATGTTAAGACAGGCTTGGCTCGTACTAACAGACAAAATGAGTGCAGAAATGCATTCAGTAAAAATGAAAAGTAGGTTCCACAAAAAGACTAGTTAGTAGGTATGTCAAAGTAACGACTATTATCTTTGGATGATAAATCCAGAATTTACTTTGTTTTCTACTTTCTATTTTTTCTGCATTAAAGAAATTTTCTTGAGAAACAAAGTAATGTATATTACAACAAGGATTAAATTCAGAAACAAAAGCAAAACTAGATTTTCTAAGCATATTATACTAATTTAAGTTTAAAACTGACAATGAGAAAATTAGTTTTGTGTGATGGATCTGTATCACAATTGAAGAAGGTTATACAAGTCTGTTAACTGGTAAACCTTGTACAGTAGACACTCAAGTTAACCAGCACCCATGGGGATTGGTAGACGCTGGATAAATGTAAGTAGACTATCTGTTAACTGGAATTCAAGCAATGGGCAAAATTTTAAGCAATGGGCAAAAAAATGTTACAGGTTGCTTGAGTTCTGGTTAATGGAGAGTCTACTGTGTAAGAAAGAAATCTGTAACGAGCAGATATTTTCTTCCAGTGGGAAATATTTTATTAAAGCTAACTCTCCCACTCCCCCAACAACTTTTAAGGCAGTGAGCTCGACTAAGCAGTTAATAAAACATACTTGAATCAAGTGCTTTTTCAGAGTACAAACTCAAGAAAGGGGTTTTGTTTATTTTGTACCTCAGCAGCTTCAACCTGTTGTTTGATGATGGATGGATCAATTCCTGGGCTTTCCAAGTCATGGACGATGTCCTGGGTGTCTTTGATTGTGGTCAGGAGAGCTGCCATATCATACCAGAACTTCTCTGCTAGTTCAAGGACATCAAGGAACTTAATTTCTCGCTCTTCAGCCCGAGCTTTGATGTCCTCCCAGAAGAATACCATTTGATCCAACTTGTCCTGGATTTCTGAGGGTGTAAAGGAAAGATATGAATAGAACTTCTCTAAGTACTTGAAATCAGCCTTAGCATGGATACCATCTAATTCTCACATTTTTCACTGAAATTATCTTTAAGAAAGCATTAATAATTTATAATTGAAGGATAATTTTCTTAGTTTTATTATTATTATTTACATTTTCTGCTTATGTTGGTCATAAAGAGATCACAGAGGTAGTCTGGAGATGAGTTATCATCTACTATAAAGGTACTACTAAGACATAAAACCTCTAACTTCCAAAGGGACTGAGATGAGAACTCTATTTCTAGTGTTCTGTGCTGAATTTCTGTTTCCCATGGAAAGTATTATAAAAGGTAGTTATGTTCTACCCACTACTGATACTGCAGTTTACTCATATTAGGGGTTAAAGGAGCATTTGTTTCCTGGCCTGTGAATTTTTTAAAAAAAATATATTTTATTTATTTTTGACAGAGAGAGAGAGAGAGAGATACAGAGACAGAGAGAACCGAACTGGGGGAGCTCCCAGCCCAGCATATGGTTCCGCACGGGCCGGGGCCGGGGCCGGGATTCAATCCCCGGTCCCCAGTGCTACAAAGTGAGTGCCTAACCCACTGAGCCACCCCGGCTTCCCCTGGCCTGTGAATTTAACTACCAATTGTAACTTTGTTTCAATGGGGAGATGTGTTCTGAATTACAAATGACTTCCAAATGACTTTCTGGAATACACATTACTTGACAATTATCTTTACATTTAATGAAGTACATCTGGTGGGATGCTGTAGAGAACCACCGCCTAGAATTTATTCTATTGGTTTTCTTTAAAAATAACTCGATTCATCAAGCACCTTTTGCAGCCAAATCTTTGTCAGCTCCCTGAGATCGCCCAATGAGCTCTTCTCCACGGCGTTTCAGGGCCTCAAAGGAAGGCTGCAGTTTTTCTAGCTCCATGGTGGCACTCTTATTGTCACTGATGCACTCTCTGATCTTGTCTACTTCAGCAGGGATCAGTGGTGGCATACGCAGGCGAGAGGAAAGATTTTCCAGAGTCTCCAACATGGGCTCGATTTTATCATGGAACTAAACAAATGTCAGACATTAGCCATTACAGCAATGCTTCATCACACTTCTGGGGGAAATGTTGGGGAAGAGACCAAGGTATAAGGCTCTACTACTGTTCAGGATAATCTGCACATAGCCTAGCCTGATGGATACTGGGTTTGGCTAAGGAACTATTTTGGTCATAGTATACCAGAGCTGGGCCATCAGAAAAAGTAAATGTTTAGGAATCGAAAAGATATTAATAAATCAGAAATGCGACAAGAAAGGGACAACACTATGAAACTGATGAGAATCAGTGTGTCAACATATCAGATGACAGTTGCATGCAACAGATTAGACCAACAAGTTAGATGTCCTCCACCAACTATGCAAATGGACGAGGAAATCAATATGTTAAATGACTTGGAGTTTTAAATTATCATAGCATGCAATTTAAATAACTATCGTATATAACAATGAGAAAGGAAAATGTTGGCATGATCCAAGGAAGGCCAAATCTAATCTTATTCCAAAAGAACAATTACCTTTCCACTTTTCTGGTACTTTGAATAACATGACTATAATTGCAAAATTTTCATGAAGTGGAGAAGGGAGAAACGGGAGCAAATCAGATAAGCTTGCTCCCTAAAAAGGCTATCTAAAAACCAACTCTGGGTTTGTTAATTAGAATAAGGGTTGTTAAATGTAAGTGTCCTTTAGGAAATACATGGTGGGATTTCCTTAACAAAAATCCCTGCCCATCACTTCCTTACTTCCAGCTTCTACCCCAAATGAAAGTGGCATAATTAACTACACTAATAAAATTCATTCCACTGAAGTTAAGGGAAATTTCCTTATAGACAATCTTCTCAATTCTCAGCTTCATAGGAACACCCTAATCCCAAAGGGGGTGGGACCTTACCTCTGTAATCTGTAATGGTGAGCGCGGTCAACACAACAATGAAATATGACGATGTGGGGAAGACAGGAGCAGGCAGCAACAACACAAAGTAACACATTCCACAATGTGAGTGGGAGATGGGACGGAAGGTAGGGGGGAAAAATTTGAGTAAGTACAAATATTAACCAAGAATATTGACTAAACATAGGAATAAAATACCCAGACATGACAAAAGTACCACTAACAGTAATATATTAGTTGAAAAGTATGTAGTTACATGCTTTAAACTCCACAGCAGGTGGTTTATGTTTCTCTTTGGTTCGTCTCTCTACTCAAGCATCTCTCTCTGAGCTGGGAGCCAGCTGGTGGCCTCTTGAGTAAGCGAACTAACATGCTGTCTTCTAAATCTCAAAAGTAACAGGACCAACAGGAATCTGACTTCTTGAGGCATTTGTTGCATCAAGATAAATTTATCCAGAATCATCCTTGCTAAAGGACTGCCACAATATAAAGTTTTCAAGGAAACCATCAACAGATAATATATACCAACTAAGATGCATTTTATTCTCCCTTACACTGTCAGCATACCCATGAATGAAAATGTAAGTTCCTAGTCTCTGATAATGTATCTATCATCAGCATGCTGGTCTAGACACTGCTGAGCACAGAGGCATACCTGATACAGAGACTTCTTGCTTAGTCTGAAGGAATTTAAGACACGTACCTGAGCCGACTGGGAAACAGCCTCATCCAGAGCTAGGGCCCGTTGGCGCACCTCCTCTTTTATTTGGGTATATGTATTTTCTGCCTTCTGGTATTTTTCTTCAACCATTTCTCCTTCTTCAGGGTTTAACTCCTTTAGTTGTGGGCCTATCTTTAGCAGTTTATCAATGTGAGGTTTGTGTTCAGCAATAGATTCCCTTAATTGCTATGTAAAGAAACATGGATTAAAATGAGAATCTTATCAGTTTATTTGCTTACTTTTATCAGAGCTCATACCAACTTTGAGAGGAACAAACTGAATTACTAAATACTAGCAAGTTCCAGCAATTCATCATTTATGGAGGGGAAAAACCATCCAAATATTGGACTCTGGTTATTAACCTGATTCTCTTTATTAAAAGCCAATGCAGATGTCCCATCACCCAGGATGAGTTCCCAGACAGATCCTCTCTCACTTTCACTCTCCAATACAAATTTATCCCACTATCGTCTGTTCTTGTAAATACTTAAACATACTAATTATAATTTCCACGGTTTAATATGTCTCCCTCCCCAGACTGATAAGACACTAGGCAGGACAAGATACAAACAGCAACATTTTTGGTAATCCAACCATTCCTTGATTTTATGGCTGGTTGCTTCTAGCTTATATTCTTCCACTTACAGGAATACAGAAATAGGAATAAGCACAAGCCATAAATGAAACATTTTAAAAGTTTCTTTTTTTAAGTGGTAGTAGCATTTGTTGAACTGTTTACAAATTTCCCTTTCATCTCAACTATGTGTAGCAAATGCTTTCTGACATTCCTTCATGGCTCTCAGTCCAGCTGGGGCCTAATTAAATGAAAAGAGCCACCCAACCACACCCCAAGTCTAACAACATGCCTGGTCACTGGAAAGGTATTAAGTTTCCTTGGTATTTACTTAGTTCTCTTCATTTCAGCAACACCCAGGTTCCTGGTATCTCCATAATCATATTCTTTAATTGACTCATATTAAAAGACAAGGGAACTAATTCAGATATTTATTTTTACTGGGCAAAGAAATTCTAAATGATTAAAAATTTTGTAAACACAGAACTTACACTCAGTAGGCACTAACAAGTATGTTGTTTTTTAACATACTGTGGAACCCATTTTAAGTTCAATTTGGAATGCTCCTTACCCTCATTTCCTCTTGCTGCAGCCGGAGCTGCTCATGATCAATGGCTGGAGGAGGTAACTGTGCTATTAGTGTCTGGGTTTCCTCAGTCCAGGGGCTGAGCTCTTCATAAGTTTCCCAAAACTGGCTCACTAAGACCTGTGCCCGCTCTAGGCGGGCATAACGCTCTGAATTGAGTAGACTAATGGCTTCATATTGCTGTATTAGAGACTCTGTCTTTTCCTGTGAATAAAAACAACAAAAATATAAGTATTATGACGATTATGAAAAGTTTTAAGAAAAAAATGTAGTTGTATAGACACATTAAAAAAATTAAAGGAATACACACTAAAATGTTTAAAAATATATGTATTAATCTAGTAAAATTACAAGTGATTTTTACTTTATATTAATCTGAATTTTCGAATTCATACATGTTATTTTTCTATCATACATAATTTATATAATTTTTTAAAGGTTTATTTTATTGTTTTTGACAGAGAGAGCTAGAGAGACAGAGACAGAGAGAAGAGGGAGGGCCCAGTACAGTCTCCATAGCTGCACATCATCGGCTCTTTCACATAGTTTCATTCCACAGGTGGGCGTGGGGATGCACAGGGCAAGAACTGGGTCAGGGTCTCACCCTGGTGAGAACCGAACTGGGGGCACTCCCAAGTTTAGCACATGGGTCTGCGTGGGCTGGGGCCGGGATTCGATCCTGGGTCCCTGGTGCTACAAAGTGAGCACTCAACCCACTGAGCCATCCCAGCTTCCCCTAATTTTTTAAAATATGAAAGTTGTTTCAAATATGGTAAAACAGTAAAATTCACCTTTTAGTGGATAATCTTTTACAACTTTAGATGCAGCATTATTAAAACAAGTCAGTTTAAGACTGAACACCTCAGAGGCTACGATGGAGTCTTTGCCCATTAGGTTTCACTTGTCTTTTCTCCTGTGATAAAAAGGTCTCCATAATCCTGGCATTTATGAGTAGCTAAATCAAATATGAAGATTTCTGAGGAAAGAGTGGTTACCCATACCCTTTATAAAAACAAATACAAATAACAAAAACTGGTGTACAAACACTTTTTGCCTATCCTTTTAAAAACGGGTATGATTTTTTAGACTAAAAAAAGTTAATATTTGCATATGGTTCTGAAAAATCTATCATAGATTTTTGAAAGGTATCTCACTCATGTACTGAGGATAAGAAACAATTCCTCAGATATAAAGAGGATGGATTTGTAATTTCACAATCTACAGTGTTTAGACATTTATGAACCAACAGTGTTGGGAATCTGAATTCCCCAGAACATCAAGTAGGACTATAATATCTTTATTAGTAATAGAGGGAAAAAACCTTAAACTATAATTTCACAATTGTACTTCTAATTCCCCATAATCAAGACAAGAATATGGTGAATAAATAAATGCAATTCACCTGTAATACAGCTTTCTGTTCCTCTCCACATGTGCCAAAGATTTCACCACGATGACTGAAGAGTTCATCCATTGAATCTTTGTGTCGAATGATATCAATGGAGAAAGCCTTTGAAAAGTAAACTACAGTTAAGTCAAGAAGTAAAAGAACCTGAAGCCTGTATCAGTGAAGTTACACACAACCTATGAAAAAGTCTGTGCTTTAATAAAGCAACATCAAAACTTATTCTTTATAAAGTTTAATACTTTGCACATCTACACATCTTCAATGTTTATCTTTCAGTAACTTACAAAAATATCTTCCCTCCTGAAAATCATCCAAAAAATGATTAACGTTTCCTGCATTAATGAACCCATTTCTTCCTTTTAACAAAGCGAAAACTTTCTTCCTCATCCTCATCAATATTTATAAAATTAAATCTCTATCCCTACTCATGATATTGTATTCCTCTTAACTTGAAATAGTCAGAAACTCTCTTATAGTCACTCTAAGCTACTGATGGTTATAGTAGCTCAGGACACACTTACCTTCTGTACCTGCAGCTGAGCTGTGGTCTGGTCCTGTTCCAGGCGAATTGGACCCAGGGCCATCAGCTTTCGTTTTGTTTCAGCAACCCAAGCTAGTTCAGCGTCAGCAGCTTGCTCATACTAATTGACATATTGAAGAAAAATGAACATATTATAGTCAAGGTCCTCCTTCTTAGAATTCTAACTTATTCAACACAGAAAGGCCTGGATTTTCAATGATACAGTTTATAACTTACACAGTAAATCCAAAACTGGGGAGAACAGAATCACAAATCAAGATGCAGACAATTCAGAATTGATTATACTTCAACATTATCCTTCAACAAATATGAATACTACTTCAACATTTTTAAGAAAAAATTTAGAGAACCCAGTTAGTGGTCCTATAGCTACTAGAAACAACAATGGAAACTGACATTCTTAAAAAGAAATATATTTCTAATCAGAGTGCTTTTATAAGGCTATGCTCTTTCTGCCAATCCCCTTTTCTACTCATAACACTGAACAGTAGTTTTAATCATATGTTTAAATATATACTTAACATGGCAGTAGACAGCTGAGTCAAGTTAACTTGAAAGTACTCACTAAGCTGAAGCAGCTTAAGACCCCAGAATAACATCAAATCTTTAAACAGTTACGCAGTAACAAAGAAAAACTAAGAACATGTTCTACATTGTTTAATGAAGATCCCTCAATCTTTTATCTGTTTCTTTTCAACTCTGCCAACCTATACTAATATTTAAAGAAAAAGGAAAGCTTCTCCCAAGAATGACAAATTTTATACCAAATTATCCGGTCAAGATTACGGATATCAATAAAGATACTGGGGGTGCACCTGGAATCAGAGCAAACTTCTGTGTGGTTCACAAAGCATTTGCTCATCACTATGAACCCAAGGAGTCACGTTATATTATTTTTGGGACCATGTCACATTAATAGGTGCATATCGAGAAACAAAGAAAAGCAAATAACTTCAAGAAAGCAGGAAAGAAAAAAGATTGAGGGAAATATGACACCTGTTTACTGGGAGGGCTCTATTTTGAATGGCTCTGCTATTTTGGTTAGCATATTTGATAGTAATTATAGTTCTTGGTTTCTTCCCCTCTTCCCTCTAATGCTAAAATAGTTGATTATGTCAAACTAAGACTGTGATGCATTTGGACATTTTGGGTCTAGATATTATCTACTCCCCTCACCATCTACTTCTTAGCAAGACATTGACTAAGAGGCATGCACAGACTCCTTCTCAAGTTCTCTACTCAAAGGATTCAAGTATTTTGAGTCTGCAAACCTAGATCCATCCTCACATACCTTTCCCAATCATTTCTCTTCACTGAAATAATTTGTTGTATCGGATTTACCTTGATCTCGTTTCTTCTATTCCTAAGCCTATATTTATGTGGGTCATAGTTTTGTATCTCACACATATACCTCCACTGCCTAAAATATTCATGCTGAGGTGTTTATTGGCATTACCTGTTGTGATCTCTGAATAGCAGCATCAATTTCATCCACCCTTTGTCCAACAGTGTCACTGACCAGCTTGTACTGCTCATTGGCATCAGACACATGTTTATCTAGCCCTTCTCTGGCTCTCCAGGGCACCAGCTCCAAGAGCGCACGGCTCACCTCATTCACTGTGTCCAACACCAGCCTGTGCTCCATGACCTCTTTCTTTAATTCCTAAGGAGGGAAAAAATGTTTTCAGGCCAGACCTTGCTAAATTAAGCACATCAGCAGCTGTGCTGGGTGGAAAGTGCTCTCCGCCATACATCCCAGCAGGGTTCTGACCTCCTTCCTTCACTTATTTTTTTTTTTTGTCTTAGATTTTTCAATCATTCCAAGCCTGGCTTTAGGCTTAGATGCTGCTTAGACCTGTCCATAAGACTTCTTGGGCCAGACTGTCTCTGGGTAAAACAAACAGTACTTTGTATTTTTGCTCCTTCATCAGAAATGATACACATTGTATCTATGAGAGCCATTTAACTAATAAGTACCCAAATTACCCAAATAGTGTTTTTGTACCTCCAGAACTGTACTAGGTCCTGCAGGAAAATCACATATGACCATGAAACACTCGTTAGAGAATGAATCATGATAAATTATAAAATGTTACATACGAAACAGACATCCTAGGGATTTCAGAGTCAATCTTTTTTCTTCAGATAACAAGTGCTGTTATATTGGTCTGTCTTTATGTCAAATCTTACTATCTATGAGTAAACAAGGAAGGAGGCAGGTAGAAATTTTTGGTTTAGATTTAAGGTAGAGCTAGTTGGTGATGAAACTTAAGAATTTAAACTTAAGGGTTCTGGCTGAGAGGAAAGTTGTTCCTCAGTGTGAAATGATAGCTCACCTTCTGTCTTTGCTGAAACTGGGGTATTTGCTCCCCTGGGGGAGAGTGTCCTCCACTGACTGCCAGCTCCTCCTCCACCTCCCGCAGCCATCCAGTCAGTTCCTCATAAGTAGACTGGAACTTGGTGGCCAGCTGCCGGGCTTGCTCTAAAGTTCTGAGGGCCTTGGAGCTAGTGACTGTGATGTCTGCATAGCGAGTCTTTATTCCATCCAGTTTCTCTTGGATAAGCAACACCTCTTCACCTGTGAAAGACCACACACAATTATTCATATTTAAGAGAATATAACGGGGTCCCATCCTGGGGTTGAGGGAGTCTCTTAATTCCCCTTCTTCAAATCAGAGCTTACATTTTCTAGATGTTCTCTCCCTATGACAGCAATTTCACCTAGCATCTCAAAATAAGGGAGGAAGGAAATAAACCTTTCAGTCAACAAAAGTTTTCAATTAGCAATAATCACGCCTCAGATTAACCTCACTGGCTACAATACTGCCACTATGCAAAGCTCAGTCAATAAAAGAAGCCTCTTCTGAGATTAAGATCTGAGTTCAGGGGAAGCCGGGATGGATCAGCAGGTTAAGTGCTTGTTTTACAGTCCCGGGGACCGAGGATCGAATTCCAGCACTGGCCCATGTGGGCCCATATGCTGAACGGGTGTGTGCTTCCCATGCAGGAGGCCCCCAGTTTGGTTCTTGCCCCCCAGTTCAGACCCTGGCTCGAGGGGGCCTGTCTCCCATGCAGGAGGGCCCCCACCCCAGTTCCCACCCTGCAAGGCCCGTGTCCACCTGTGTGTGGAATGAAACTATGTCGAAAACTGATGATGTACAACTATGGAGACTGCTCTGGGCCCTCACCCTTCTCTCTGCCTCTGTCGAAAACAATAAAATAAATCTTTAAAAAAACAAAAACAAAAACAAAATATGAGTTCAACTGAGGTGCTTCTAGATGTTCCCAGAACTTTGCAGTGAATACTGACATTTGACATATAGGAGGGCAAGGGGACTGACTCATCATGTATAACCAGATGGGAGTCAACAAAGTCTTTTAGTTTTCAAAAGATTCAGTATATTATAGCAATACAGCCTTCTGAAAGGACATGTTAATACAAGCAGTGAATATACTAAGCTTCTATATAAGAGAAGTGGGCTAGTGCGGTGTACTTATTTCCCTAGATATGTAATTATATGACCTTAGAGGTGCCAAGAGATGACTTTTTCAAAGTACCTGTGGTTTGTTTTAGAAGAGCCTGGCCATTTTTAATAGCTTGATCTACATTCTTCTTTCTATTCACAATTTCTTCATTTAAAGCCTGAAAGGAGAGAATGCCATTAAGTCTAAAACTATGGCACAACAAATGGAAAGCAATGAGAACTTTAAGAAATGAATTTAAAGTAAGGAGATGAAAACCATTTTAGTTTACACATCAGATATTTGATTCCTTCATTACCTATTTGGTTACAACATTACTTACTCAAAATAATTAAATTAGATATTTATAGGAATGCTTTCCTTTGTACAAGATGGGAAGAGTTTTAGGATTAAGTCAGATTTATCGATCTATTGGTACCAAACCTGAACCCAAGAAAGGTAGAGCAGAATTCTGCAAAAATGTCTACGACGTCCAACACAAAGAATAAGAAAGTTCAAAAGAAAGTCAGTAAGAACAAACAGATTTAAATCTAGATCCTTGTTAAAAGTTCTCAATATTTGATATGAAGTAGAAGTTTAGATTAAAAATAACAACATATGCTCCTGGCTTTGCCTATTTTTACCACCCTAAAAGACATTTCATAAAAATTAAATGAAAAGGGCAAATTGTTCTATTAAGATGACACAGAATCCCTGGAATTTGAGCACATAAATTCTAGAAATATTTTGTAAGTTATAGACATATGATCAAACCCTGGGTATTATTTAGATAATCTGGTTTTGGGAAAGTTTCTGCTTAGATGGAATCTGAGTGATACATTACCTAATGATGTAAAACATGAGTTAGAACTGAAATGGCCCCTGACTATACTCTGGATCATCTTCTAGAATTATTGATTCAGTTCATTAAGTACCGTACAAGTATTTCCATGAATTCATCAGAAAAAGATTAGTTCTTAGCAACAATTCTAGACACTTGTATATGAAATAAAGTTGAAATGTTTGAAATTAAAAAAGAAATGAGACATGTGAATCAAAAGTACAAAATAACATAGTAACATAACATTAGAATGGAAACCATGAGTACCAGATGGTCAGCGTGCTGCTTCTGCAGGACATCCTGTTTGTAGTCCTTTACGGACACTGAACTGAGCTTGTCCTCAACCTCAGCAAGCCAGTTGAGCACCTCGACCTCGTCCTCCCCGAACAGTCTGGCGTTAAACAGTGCTTGTTCAAGCAGGGCTGCTTTCCGGCAGCACCGGTCTTGAATCTCACTGTACCGGGCCTGCAGCGAGTCTAGCTTTTCTGACAGAACACACTGTTCTGTAGAACATGTCAGGGAGGAGAGGGAGTGCCCAATTTGGACTGCCTGATGCACATCTGTTGCATGGCTTTCTATTTCTTCCTCCAGAGCCTGGAAATCCAGATGGGAACAATGAATAACAGAAAACAAAATAAATGAAAAGTAAACATGAAACAATGAATAACAAATGATGTAATAAATGAAATAATATATAAAGTTTACCTACTGAAAGGCAAAAATAATATAAAAATTGAGAATAAAAGCTGATTTTTCTGCTGGTAGCCCATTATGCGATACCTATTTTTTAAGGATGTGACTACTCCAGTTAATAATTTGACCACATTTTAAATTAAACTTAGGAAAAAAAACATCCCCACAAAATACATCTTCTGGAATGTTGCAGGCAGTTTTCTAATTTCTAGGATTTCTCATTCCAGTTCTTTTTTTTCATTTACCACAACAACTTCCTACCTTGTGCCGAATGATCTGCTGCTGTATTTTGGCAGTCTGAGTGCCAACAGGTTCTGAGTTAGCCAGCTTTTTCTCTGTGACAGATAAGAAGTCAGAAATAGGCTCAGCTGTCTCATGGAATTGTTTGGCCAGAACCAGGATATCTTCCAGCTGTTTTTGCCTAAACAAATATATAGAACAAGTGGCTCAGGCAAAAAAGTCACATTAAGACGGATAAAAGTATTATATTCAGCAAAAAAACCCAATCTTTAACAGGTACATTTTAAAACTATCACTAGTAAACAGAACACACATATATAGCACTTTGCTATTTTAAAGGTTGTCATAAGCCTTACCTTATTTTGGTTCTGCCATCACCTTGTAAGGTAGGCAGAATAATTATCCCACTATTACAAAAGAGACAACTGACCCTGGAGGCTTAAGGAAACTTTTGTTCACGGTGCCCAGTAAGTAGCAGCAAATAGTACAACAAGGATAAGAATTAAGACCTAATGTTTTCTCCTATGGAATATAGCTCAAGCATCATGTGAACATGTGACCAAAAGAAAAGTTTAAAGGAGTAAAAAAATCATCAGTCTTCATTCCTCTCTCTGTTACTGCTACCTTCATTGTGAGTGAAGAGAAGAGAGCATTTGAAGAGTCAAGGCAGACTATGAACCAGAACTCTATCTCTCCAAATCCAGCCAAGCTTCTAGTAATTTTAAGCCCTAGAATATAACGCTGAATCCAGATTTAAGGAGAAAATGACCTCAAACTGGTTGAATTTGCCAACCCAAATGGCAGAACTATGGACTTTATAGCTCACTTGAAATCTTAAATTTTGTTTAATATCCATACTAAGCTTGGATTTCAAGTCCCCTATAGATTAAAAGCAGCAAATTACAAAGGGCAAGAAGAAGCCTGAATATTGGAGGTAGCCTGATAAGAGACAGAAAAATAACCACAGAAATGTATTGGCACCCAGATTAATAATAAAAGGCTGTAATGACTTTGAATCAATAAGAATAAACTAAGTGCTATGTCATGTTAAAAGGCCAATTAGTATATGATGCACTTTAGTTCAGCAAACTTTTACTGAACATCTATCTACCTTATGCCAGGTTCTATGGACAAACTTATTTTAATAAGAAATGACTTTAAATATAAAGATTCACCATTTTAATTATCTGAAAATTCAATTACGTTTGAATATGAAGAAAAATGTATTTTTAGATGCTATTTTTAAATGTCAATGAAGTATAGAATTTCCTTTCTTAGTTTGTTTATGCTAGTTTTCAAAATACATCTTTAATTAATATAATTAAAACATATAATCTTAAAAATTATAAAACTAGAATTCCATTAAAAAAGAGAATCCCTAATTCCAAGTCTTTCTGACTCTCTCTGATTTTGGAATCTGAAGGTTTGAAGAACTCAATGTAGGGTTTGGGGGCAAAGAGAAGAGCTAAAATAATTTAGAGGCACCAAAAAATCCACCATTAAAAATCTGAATAATGGGGATGCCAGGACAGTTCAGCAATGGAACGCTTCCCTCGCAATCACTAGTTCTGGGGTTTGATTCCCAGCCCTGGCCCATGTAAAACCCATATGCTGAACTGTGGTGCAACTGGTAACTGCCCGCTGGGATGGCACGGTGGTGAAAGTTCTCTCCTTCCAGGTGGGAGGACCCTACCCTACATAGTTCCTGCCCTACATAGCCCCATGTCTGTTTGAAACGAAACCTTGTCACAACTAATGATGTAAAGGGTGTCCCAAAATTCATGCAAGAAGTAATTTTGATAGAAAACACGGGTTTATAATTAAAAATTGTAAATTTTCATTGCTCAACAAGGAAAACACGTTGTTCTTTCGTGTAGCGCTCCATTTTTAATAACCCTGAACTGTCAGCTGTCACGCTGTCTTTTTTTTGTTGTTGGCAACACTTTACCACACAAATGATGCAAAATTCAAATCTTGCGTGAATTTTGGGACACCCTCTACAAATATGGAGACTGCTCTGGGCCCTCCTCCCTTCTCTCTCATCTTCTCTCAAATAATAAAATAAATCTTTAAAAAATATATGGGGAAAGCTGGGATGGCTCAGCGGGTAAAGCGCTCGCTTTGAGGCCCCGAGGACCGAGGATTGAATCCCGATCCCAGCCCATGTGGACCCATGTGCTGAGCAGGGGATGTCCCCAGTTCAGTTCTTGCTGGGACCTATGTGGGAGGCTCCCGTCCCAGTTCCTGCCCTGCGCAGCCCTGTGCCCGCCTGTGGAGTGAAACTATATGGAAAACTATATGGAAAACTAATGTCAACTGTGGAGACTGCTCTGGGCCCTTCCCCTTCTCTCTGTCTCTCTCTGTCAAAAATCAATAAAATAAATCTTAAAAAAAAAAAGAAAAAAAGAAAATGTTACATTTAAAAAAAATATATACATATGAATAAAAGTCTATAGGATGTCTGTAACAAATGAAGCTGCTCTTGATATTTTTCATTTAAATATTGGTGGGGGAAGCCGGGATGGCTCAGGGGGTTAAGAGCTCGCTTTGGAGCACCGGGGACCAAGGATCGAATCCTGGCCCTGGCCTGTGCGCACCCATATGCTGAACTGCAGTATGCTTCCCATGCAGGAGGCCCTCAGTTCGGTTCTCGGCCCCCAACCCCACCCCACCCCCGATTTGGTCCCTGGCTCAAGGGGGCATACCTCCCATGTGGACCAGTTCCCGCCCTGTGTGGCTCCTGCCCACCTGGTTTCAACATGAAATCATGTCAAAAACTGATGAAGTTCAACTATGGATACTGCTCTGGGCCCTCCCCCTTCTCTCTGTCTCTTGTCAAAAATAATAAATCTTTAAATATTGTCCCAGAAACTGTTAGGCTAGGAGGATAGAAGAGGGTAGCAGAGAAGGAAAGAGTCAGAACAAGATATATTAGAAACAAATCATTACTTTAATAAATTTACGTACCTAAGAAATAAGTACTACTTAAAATAATAACCATAATACAAGGTATAGACATCGAATTATGGTAGTTAAGAGGGAGGTGAGGTTTATTCTATGCCTGTGGAGTGATGAAAAGGTTTATAGAAGAAAAGATGGACAAAATTATTTCATGGAAGATGTGACACCATTAGCAAAGACAGAATTAAGAAACTGACAGAGAAGATACTAAAGAGCAGAATATAGTTTACTCTACCTATAATATAAAGACTGAGAAGAATAGTGGAAAGTAGGAAAGGTAGGTTAGGGCCAAATAGAAAGCTTTGAATGTTGAGTTGAAGAGCTCAGGTTTTATTTATAGGCAACAAGGAGTCATTAAATATCTTTGAGCAGGCTAAGAGGTGAAGGCCCGTGGGTAAGTGGCAATAGAGTGATGAATGTTAGTTAGAAAACTAGCTTAGATGAGCTACTTCATGTGAACTAACCCAAGTGAGAACTCAAAAGTCAAGAACTAAGGTACATGATTAGGAATTAGAGAAATGGATGAATAGGAAAGGCACAGTAGAAGTAAAATGAGTAGAATTTAGCATCTGATAGATGTGGGACACAAAGGAGTAGGAGGGTAAAAAATGGGGTTGAAGTTTTAAGCCTAGGTAACTAGAAGGCTAGTTAATGGCCTAATGGAAATGGACAAAGAGAGAAGAAAAAAAAACAACAGTGCAATTTAGAAATAAAAATAAGTTGAAATTTTTCATTTTTGTTTTTCCCACTAATATGGGCAAGCAATACTTTGCACTCAGATAAGAAGCAAGCGAGCCGTGGGCAGGTGACAGTAGAGAGACTGAAGAGGGAGTTACCGGTATGTGAAGATTGTCATTAGCTACCTAGACAACTGAAAGGATACAGTAATAAATGATCAACTCTACTACTCTCATATTGACTTCGGATTAGCTAGCATTTATTTTAAAAACTGGGATAGTATAGACTAAAAGTATGACTTAGTTATGGAAAGACAAAGCACTGTCTTGGAGGGGGAAAGTATACTGCCAGTCTTTTGGCCACTTATTGAAGAATGTAAAGTTCATGCATTTCTTGAATGCACATATATTTAGCAAAACTGTAGACTAGCTCCAAAAACATCTAATATTAGGAAAAGCTAACAGAAAAGACATGATAAATTTTAATTCCAAGTATTTTTAAATATGAAAAGAAAAAAAAAATCTAGTTTTAAAAACCCAGAAAATAACTGGCTGGGTTGTAGGAGTCTGCACCTGTCCTTTGGAACCACGGTTATGCTGTAGCAGACCAACAACACAGATCAATGAGTCTTCCAGTTCTCAGAAATTTATGGAGGTGCTAAGGCTCATTTCCTGAGGGGTATTCTAGGTATGAGGATCATCTCTAAGAATGTATCCCTCTTTAAGACAAAAGCCATGAAACACCTTCCAAAGTGCTATATGAACCTTCCAGGAGTTTTCAGAGCACCTCAGTAGTCACAAACAAGTAAAAAACAGAACAAAACAAGTCAAAAACAGAACAAAACAAGCCTTCTCTGACCCATTCTCAAAACGGCTTTGGCTTACCTGGCTGCTGCCTTGCTGAGTAGTCCAGTCCATCTACTCTCAAGACTCTCCAACTGTCCAGTGATTTTCTCTCTATCAGCCAGTTCCGCTGACTGGGCTATTCTGCCTCCTTCTCCTTGAAGCATGTTTACTGTGGCCTTTCGATCATCTAGGAGCCTCTGGAGCAACTATTTGTACACATGTTTAAAGTGAATGAAAAGTGGTAACATGGGGTCACTTTAAAATCTGAAATAAGGATGAAAAAACAAACAAAAAATCCCAATCCCCACTCCATCAAATCTGAAGCTTAACTGAATAACATGTTTGTTTGTTTTTTTAATTATCCTAAGGCAAAAACATAAAAGACAGTTCCTACCATCCATATAAGCTTTTCATACCCTTAAGTTTTTAAATGGAATAGTGACTGTTATTATGTGATCAACAGGGGAATTGTGAACCAGGATAAAAATGCACTGAAATGAAAATTAAGCCCTCCCCACAAAAAATCCATACAGATAGAACTTTATACATTACTTAGAATATCGCTGATTCTTTGGCCCCCACCTTATTCCTCGGACCGAAGAATGTCGCCCAGGAGCCCGCCCCTCTTCCCCCCCCCCCCAATAAAGGCTCGCATTTGATTAGCAGAAAAAAAGAATATTGCTGACACTGATAACACAGAAAGCTCTTAAGATAAAGCTGTGACTGAAATACTGAAATAGGATACATGAACAAGTAAAATTGTTTAGTCTAATATGTCAGTAAGATTAAAATGAGATAAAAATAAATTTCCACCTTTCTTTTCAGGATCACACAAAGGAGGTAAGGATTCTACTAAAACTCCTGAACACGTTCCTTAAATTATAAGCAAATGTGTTGTCTGCCACTGCCTGCGGCTGCTACAGTTCACTGTCCCAACAGTCTCACTTACCTTCTGTTCCTGGATCTGTGCTTTCACCACTTTATACTCAGCAGATGGAGGCTTCTGATTGGCTATGAGCTCCTCAGTGTCTGCCAACCAGCTGAGCAATGGCTCCAAGGCATCTTGAAACTTCCCACAATGCAACAAAGCCTCCTGTAGTTGTGCAATTCTTTGTGCAACCTGTATTGTAAACAGAGGCTCAATATGAGAAAGGAGAGATCTTTCTGAATTACTATTGACCCCTTTTCATAACTACAGATTGCAACTGCTAAACATTTTTTTTTCTTTTTTCTTTGTAAAATAGGGTCATTTTAATGTTCTTTACAATAAATTAAATAGTTTTCTTGATGACTGCAGACATGTAAGTGTTTGGTAGTACTCAGAAACATCGCAATAAAGGTGGTTTTTCTGATTGGTGTACAGTCTTCAATAATAATGAGTTACTTGTATGAAACTGCTGTCAAACCAGTAAGACTGCATTTATACATCCATCATTTTCAGGATTGTTGGTAACCTGGGCATATTTCCCCCAAATAACCTTGCCTCCTTGTGTCACAAGGCCCAACTCGCTCACGTTCACCTCAATGACTGTACCTTTGGTAATAACACCCAAAGTTGTATAAAGCGGGGATGAGGGATTTTTCTTTACACCAAGTATTGGTAGGCAAAAGGTAGCTTTCAGTTCGGGATGTGTTACGTGGGCCTTCTTGAAACGTAAGCCCATTGGCCTAATGAATCTTTCATATTTAGGTGGTTTTCGAGTAAAGCCATCTCCAACAAAGCAGACTTTAGTAACCATCCTCTTCCATGCTTTCTTCTTTCTCTTTCCTGTTCGAATAACTTTTAATACCTCTGTTTCTCCCTGGGCACGAACTTTGGGCAGAGGGACTTCCCATTTTCCCGCTTTCTCTTTTCGTTTTTGTTTAATCATATTGGAAAGTACTTTAGCTCGGGACTGCCCCTCTCTGTCCAGTAGATATGCAGGTACTGCTCCTTGTGGAGTCTTTTCATCATTCTTTTGTTTGGTGTTTCTCTTTTCATGCATCT
>PVKE010005847.1:0-12027 GCA_004027555.1 Craseonycteris thonglongyai
CCGAGGATCGAATCCCGGCTCCGGCCCAGGCGGACCCACATGCTGAACTGGGGAGTTCCCACAGTTCGGTTCTCTAACTGTCTCTGTCTCTGTCTCTCTCTCTATCTGTCAAAAAGTAAAATAGAAATAAATATGCACTGAAGACAAAAAGATAATTTCTCTCTATAAATGTGAAAAGATAAAAAAAAAAAAAAAAAAGTTAGCAACATCGTTTTGAATCTTGATTTGGACTGATGGAACTATGTTGGTCATGGAGAATTAACTGACCTCCATTGTGCACTTTGACGCTTTGTTTCAGGGTCATATTGGTCCACCGTGTTCATCCTCACTGATAGCATGGCCCTGCCTCTCCTAAAGGTCTTGGAAAACTTTAACTCTCCTTTGCTTTTGTTCATTGGTGAGCTCCTTCAGGACCATTTCTGCACACACCTGTCTCATGCCAAGGTTTTCAGTTAACATTTTCCTGTTTCTCTATCAATGTTTACTTGGTCTGCTATGCTTCTCACAGTCAACCAATGATTTTGACACACAATTCGACAAATCTTTGCGATGTTTTCATCAGTTCTGGTCATTACTGGCCACCCTGAGCTCTCTTCATCAGTGACGCTTTCTCTTCCCTCAAAAAACATTTACGGTAATCCATTTGTACACAGCTGATTTCTTCATGGCATTGTCCCCATAAACTTGGACTCACATATCCCTGATTTCACTTCCACTCTTGCCAACTTTAACAAGAAATTTAATGTTCATTGGTCTAATTTAAGTGCTGACATTCTCGCAATGGAACACCAAAAGACACACAACAATAATGAACGCCACTCAGCAAGACATCGGCACACATTGACAGGAACACAGCTGTGAGACACTGATATGCCAAGGTTATGAAACCTTACCGAGTTGTTTGTACAGTGCTGCCCATGTAAGTGCATGGAGGCAGGTTTGCAAACTTAATTGTCAGACCTCATACATGTTCATTTGTGGCTATCGATAAGGGTCATATTTCATCGAATTTGGTTGCTAGAGCAGCTTCCTCCAGTCAAAGATGTGCTAAAGCGGGAAAGGCCCCTGCTCTGGACCCAGCACTGCTACAGTTTAGCCAGAGCATCAGCAGCTGCCAGCCTGATGTCACCACTGGTGAGGCTCATGATGTACCAACTGGCACACAGCTTGGGTAGCAAGAGTCCTCCACGCTCATCAGCTCTCTTCAGCCCCTGCTGAAAACTCTAGTTTCAGATTCCTTGAGTGGCTGAGGCTGCCACCCCTGTACTCAGCCACATACAAGAAGGAAGGACCTTCCTTGCTCCTCACTCTTGTGAGAGAGGGCGGCACCTTCCATAGAGGCGCTTCCTCTTGGAGACCCACCTGATTTAAGCATCTATCAGGACTGACCCTCATCCTGTTACAGCCGAACCCAGAAGCCTCCTGTGTCTGAGAAAATTCTCTGGGGCCCTGGTTTTCAGCTAGGGGTGACTTTGCCCCCAGGACATTGGGCAATGTCTAGACATTTTGGGCTGTCACAACTGGTGGGAAGGTGCTACTGGCATCTAGAGGGTAGAGGCCAGAAATGCATAAATATCCTACAAAGCATAGGACAGTCCCCCATCCCAGTGGTCGGCAAACTGCCCTATCCCGACAAAGAATGACCTAGCCCCAAATGTCAGTGGTGCCAAGGTCTAGGGAGAAGGGCAGTTACAGGCTTTGCAGTGCCACTTGGAGCAGCTAAGGCCACCTCCCTCTTGGAGCCCTTTTAGGTTTATTTAGCAGATTGTCACTAAAGCATAGAGCACTGAGAACTGCTCTATGCCAGGGATGAGCTCCAGACTGGTGTCCAAAGCCTCAAGTCACTCAGAGCCAAGAGAGGACACAGACCAGGTACAGAGCCATGGCCTAGGCAGGTCCTGGAATTGGTACTGAGAGAGCATCTGAGCAGCAGCTGAGAAAGGACAGGACTTCACAGGGAGCAGCTGCAAAATGGGAAGAGGCATTTGCTGCAAAAAGGCGACAATGTCAGAGGACCAGCAAACCCCTGTGCTGGGGAAAGGCACGCCCAATGGAAGGATGACCACATTGTTAAGAACGAAGCCAGGGGAAAGCCGGGACGGCTCAGCGGGTTGAGCGCTCGCTTTGAGGCCATGAGGACCGAGGATCGAATCCCGGCTCCGGCCCAGGCAGGACCCACATGCTGAACTGGGGAGTTCCCACAGTTCGGTTCTCTAACTGTCTCTGTCTCTGTCTCTCTCTCTATCTGTCAAAAAGTAAAATGGAAATAACTATGCACTGAAGACAAAAAGATAATTTCTCTCTATAAATGTGAAAAGATAAAAAAAAAAAAAAAAAAAAAGAACGAAGCCAGTCTGGAGGGGGGCAGCTCTAGGTGAGACTCGTTCTTTCCATCCATCATCTGGAAGGACTCAGGTGTAGCCAAGAGCATCGGCAGCCATGCTTGGGGTGCATGTGTCCCCCAACCCCTCCACCAAGTATGCATTCATTGGCAAGGTGCAGGGTCTCGCTGGGGCTTCCCACTGGCAGATTTGCAGTCCCATTGCCATGGCCCGGCCTGGAGGGATCCAGGTGAGGCCTAGCAGTTATTAGGCGGCTGGCCTGCCCGGCCCTTGCTGCCTTGCCCACCGGTTATGTTTCCCTGCTGAGCAGATCCACTCGGCCTATCAGCTAATGCCCCCCTGAGTGCTAACCGTGTGCCACTGCTGGGCACTGGGGCCGTCGCAAGGGACGGACATGGAGCTTTCCTTCTAGTGGGGGGAGACCGATGGGAGACATAATAAGTGTGTGAGTTTTATGGGAGAAAAATGAGGTAAGCAGGGCTGGAGGAGGAGGCGGAGGGGTTCCAGTGTTAAGTCAGGTGGCAGGCAGGCCCCACTAAACAGCCTGAACAGTCTTGACAGAGGTGAGGCCTGAACCATGCAGATGCCTGAGGGAAGAGCCTTCCAGACAAAGAACACGTGCACAGGTCTTTGGTTGTGTGTGTAGCTGGTGCCGAGCAAGCAGGGCAGAGCCGGAGACAGCTGGGTCAGAGAAGGAGGGGGCTGAGCTGGGGGTCTGGGGGCGGTTGCGAGGCTTTGGCTGTTACTCTGAGGGATGTGGGGCTCATTGGAGGGTTTGAACTGAAGCTGGTCTGATCTAATTGTTTAGAAGGGAATCTGGCCACTGCTTTGTGACTCGACTATAGGGGTGAAGGTGGGAAAATGGAGACCACTGAAGAGGCTATTGCCCAAAACAAGATGAGACAGCATGACTCAAACCCCTCTGTGGCAATGGTGTGAAGGGATTGGGTTCTGGATATATTTTGAAGGTGGAGCCAAAAATAGGAGAGTCTATGTAAGCAGTCAGAGAGGAGAGCACGGATAACCAGCCCCCGGGGACTTGGTCTGGGCCACTGAAGGATGGCTGTGCCTGCTCCCTGCAGCCCTGGGACACCACCTCCCGGGGCGGTGCAGTGGGGGTGGGCGGTGGGGCAGACTTGCTGGGGCGCAGTGGGGAGGACCAGGCTTCAATTGGGACCCGGTAAGTTTGAGATGCCGGTTATGCATCCAAGTAGAGAATGAGCCCAGGCAGAGGGATATAGTGGAGATACTCAATGGGGAGTCACCAGCTTACCAGTGGCACTCAAGGTGTCCAGAGTAAATGAGGGGAAAGAAAGGCGTGAGGGGTCAGCGTCCTGGGGGCAGCGGTGTTCAAGGCCCAGCGAGGAGGAGAACCAGCAAAGGAAACTGAGTGGGAGCGGCCAGTGAGACAGGAGGCCCGGGAGGGTGCCGTGACCCAGAAACCAGGTGCTGATGGGTCATGAGCTGAGGACTGAGGACACAGCAATGTGCAAGGTCATCAGCAAGGACAGGTGATGGAGTGGCATCTGAGTCCAATGGGAAAGGTTTAGGGAAATGAACACTTAGAATTATGAGGCTTGATAGTTGAATTCATGAACTCATCCTTGAAAAAGTGCTACCTACCTCACTGCTGAATATCATTACGGTCACCTTTGAAGTGCTCCCCTTGGGAAGCTGGGCACCGACATCAGCACCTAGTCCACCCTTCAAGGCAATTTAGGAACTCTATCTGGAATGGCCATCAGAGCCCTTGTCGTATTACCCTTGATGTCCTGAATGTCATCAAAATATCTTTCTTTCATCATTTCCTTTGGGTAAAGAAAAAAGTCATTGGGGCCAAATCAGGGG
Organism: Craseonycteris thonglongyai; assembly: GCA_004027555.1. Lineage (NCBI taxonomy): Eukaryota > Metazoa > Chordata > Mammalia > Chiroptera > Craseonycteridae > Craseonycteris > Craseonycteris thonglongyai. The sequence continues at coordinate 4,191 of PVKE010005847.1, forward strand.
AGTAGGGAGGGTGTTCTAATACAGTTATTTGTTTACTGGCTGAAAACTGCCTCACAGACAGTGCCGTGTGAGCTGGTACATTGTCATGATACAAGAGCCATGAGTAGTTGGCGAAAAGTTCAGGTGGTTTTTGTCTAACTTTTTCATGCAGCCTTTTCAGCACTTCCAGATAGTCAACTTGGTTGACTGTTTGTCCAGTTGGTACAAATTCATAATGAACAATCCTTCTGATATCAAAAAATGGTTACCAACATCGTCTTGAGTCTAAATTTGTACTGGTGGAACTTTTGTGGTCATGGAGAATTGGCTGACTTCCATTGTGCACTTGGATGCTTTGTTTTAGGGTCATATTGGTACACCTATGTTCCATCCCCAATGATAACATGGCCCAAAACATCATCTTGCCTCTTCAAAAGGTCTTGGCAAACTTCAACTCCTCTTTGCTTTTGTTCATCGGTGAGCTCCTTTCAGGACCATTTCTGCACACACCTTTGTCTCTTCTTTTTTTCTAAGATTTATTTTATTGTGTGAGAGAAAGGGAGGGGTCCCAGAGCAGTCTCCATAGTTGTACATCATCAGTTTTTTTGACATAGTTTCATTCCACACAGGTGAATATGGGGCCCCACAGGGCAGAACCGAACTGGGGGCCTCCCTCATGGGAGGTGAGAACTTTCGCCACCATCCTGGTGGTTACCAGGTGTGCACCACAGTTCAGCATGTGGGTTTGCATGGACTGTGGCCAGGATTCAATCCCTAGACCTCGCAGTTGCAGGACAAGGCATCCCCTGTCCACATCTTTCTCATGCCAAGATTTTCAGTTGACTTTTTCCTGTTTCTCTATTGATGTCTACATGATCTGCTTCTCACAACCAGCCAATGATTTGGACACACAATTGGATGAATTTTTGCAATTCTCATCAGTACTGCTCGTTCCTGGCCACCCTGATATGTCTTCATCAGTGACTCTCTCCCCTCAGAAAAACATTCAGTCCATTTGTACACTGCCATTTTCTTCATGGTATTATCTCCGTGAACTTGGACTAACATATCTCTGATTTCACTTCCACTCTTGCTAAGTAAGTTTAACAAGAAATTTAATGTTTGTTTGTTGCTTTAATTCAAGCTCCGACATTCTCACAACGGCACGCAAAAACATGCAACAACAACAATAAATGCCACTCAGCAAGACACCACCACACGTTGACACAAACGCAGCTATGAGACACTAATATACCAAGGTTATGAAACTGAGTTGTTTGTAAGCACGCGGTGGCAAGTTCACGAACTTAATTGTCAGACCTTGAAGACAACTTCAGAGAATTTTGCTGGAAGCGGCACTGATGTTGAGAGAGAGAGAGAGTCAGATGGGAGAATAACGTGTGCACTTGTGGAACAGAGAAGCAAGGGCTGATGCTGCAAGAGAGGAGGGACATGGGTGGGGGGCGGTGCTTAGGAGCGAGGGGCTGACACTTGTAGGCCCAGGGAGTGCTTGGCACTCATCTCTGGCCACCGGTGGGGACAGACAGGTGCAGAAGTGGGGAGGGCTGGATGTGCAAGTGACTCAGCTCCGCTCAGAGCCCCCCAAGCAGAGAGACGGCATGCGGTGTGCACATTGGGCAGCTCCAAAGTGCCTGGCTGGCTTACAGGTGGCTAGCTGAACAACACAGGGCCCCCACCTTCAAGAAAGCCGTAGATACAACACCCCAGTTCTTGCCATCGGACTCTAGTTGTGATAAGTTTCTGCACTGAATCAGTCCGCAGTCAGAAATCATGCCTTGACCTTAAGTCATAATCCAGCCTTCTTGAGTCTTGACCTTGACCTTGCTTTGATTTCTTTCTCCCCGTTGTGCAACCACCCTCTAGGAAGCCTTCCCAGCTTCCCCCAGAGGCTGAAGTTCCTAAGGGTAGGAGGTTGTCGTGGGCCTATTTCTCTCCACTGCCCGGACGCTCACTGTTCCCCACACCCACCTCCTACAGCCTCTCCCTCTGCAGATACTCCGTTCCACATGCTCCATGCTCCTGAAGACCCTCTCTCTTGAGCATGCACTCCCCACACCAGGTTCTGCCCTCTGCACTGCCTCCTCTGGCATCTGTCCAGATTGGTCCCCAGTCCCTCCTCCACACCCCTGCTGCTCCCCACTCCACCGCTACCTCAACCAAACTCTCAGCAGCAGCTTCACTCCAGCCCTCCCCTCACTCAGCCTTTCTTGAGACACCAATGACCCCTCCTTCCTCACTAGCAGGCCCTGTTCAACTTGGTGCCTTAATACACTTCCTCTTGATTTCCTTCCTGCTTCCCGCCTCCTTTTCTCCGGGTCTTTTCCCTGAATATGTTTGCGTTTCTGAAAGTTCTGACCATTCTCACTGCAGTCACCTCTGGGCCTCCATGTCTCCTGCTGGGGCCCTGAGCTCTTCCCAGCCTCAGGCCCGTGCGTCCATCTCCCCACACACGTCCCCTTAGCTGACCCACTTGCTCTTCAAACTCACCAGGGCCAAACCACGCTGCTGCTCACCCCTTCCCAGGGGAGGCGGGGGCAGCAACTCCAGGCATGGCAGAGGCACGTCCCTCCTTCGGTGATGCCCACACCATCAGTCTCCTGGGCTCCTGGACAACATCCTGGCCCTGCCGCTGCAGCCTCCCATCTGCCTCCTCTGCCCAGGGCCTTCCTTCAGCCTTATGCCATCACGTCCACTGCCCTGCCTCGCCCAGCCTCTTCCCTGTGCCCCACGAGCAAGCAGCCTGTGAGGTCATGCCAGCCAGCCCTCACTTTCCCCAGAGCCACCTCTTCAGGGATGCCCACCCCCAGCACTCAGCCTTGCACCCCAGAGATCTCTTTGGCTGCTAAGCCAGTGTCAGCGCATTTGCAGCCGCAGCCGGGGCAGGCTCTCCAGGCCAGCATAACAAGGTGGGCTGGCACCAGCTGGTGAGGCAGCGGTGGTGGAGGATTTGCTGCCAGGGCCCTTGCACATTTGCGGTGTCCTGTGTGTGCACGGGCAGGGACCTGTGTGCCCACCCCCTCAGCAGCAGGCAGACACAAGTACATGGGAAACCCAGCCAGGCAACCCCCAGCCCTAGTCCCCCATGCCCACACATGGCTCTGGGATCTGCAAGTCGCTTCTACCCCAGGGTCCTGGTTGAGATCATGCTGGGACAGCCACAGACAGGTGACATAAAACAAGCAGTCCCAGGAATCATCTCACTGGCATTTTATCCAACCATCACGCCATGCTTGGGTCCCCTCCACACCATACCGCATTGACCTCCAGTCCACCTCTCCGTAGGCTTCCCCACCGCGGCCCTCGTCCCCAAAGGTGAGATGCTGCACACCTGAGCCTTCTGTGGGCTCACACTCTCCACTCCTCCGGGGGGTCTGCCTACCCACGGGATCAGTCCCAGTACCATTTATGGTCCTGTTTGTGGCTGTCCCTGTGGACACTCAGCGTCCCCTCCCGGGTTCCCTGTCCCACATCTCACTTCTGCCCACCTCCTCTCCTAACAGTGCGTGATGCAGCAAGATGACCCTGCTCTCCCGTTCTCATCCCACATGCCAGGGACCGAGGACCCATACCCAGGCCAGCAGGCATGGCATTTGGGGTTGCTCTGGGCCTCTCGTATGCCACCCAGGGCCTTCAGGCTAAAGGGCTGACACCATCCCTGCCACCCACAGGCCTCCCTCGGTGACCTGGCTCTTCCCTTAGGTCCAGCCTCCTCCCCCGGCCCCATGTCAGACCCCTTACTTCCGCCAATCCACTGACTTTCCAGATACAAAGAGGGGCTCAGTGATGTCTGGAGGAAGAAATGCATTCAGGGTCTTGCCTGTGAGGAAGGGCTTGGACAGAGCTGGGGTGCACACCCTGGGGTCTGGTCTCAGGCTGGGAGCCTCAGTTCATCTGTGAAATGGGATCATCTGTTCTGACTGAGCTAACTGTTGGGGGGGGGGGCGCTGCTTAAGAGCTTAACTTGCAGGGGGAACCCAGGAGCTGGAGCAGGTGAAGCCAGCTGCCCCCACCCTGGCCTGAAGGCACAGGGGCTGCGCTGTCCCTCGCAGCCTGGGGCCTTTGGGCATTTCTGAAGCCACAGTGCCCCCTGGTGGTCATGCAGCCCTCCCCAAAGGACAGCACCCTGAGCCTCAGGCCTGGCCCCTTTCTTCCCTGCTGTGCTGGGCTGGGTTTGTTGTCGCCATTTTTACAAATGAGGCCCAGACAAGGCAGCTCATCTGCCCAGAGTCACACAGCCCACCAGAAGCAGGGCCATACCTCAGCCGGGTGTCGCAGCTCCTGGGCCACCTCTGTCCTCGCTGCCAGTGGCTGCTGAAGGCTCCCAGCATCTGGGCTGGAAGAACTCCCTAACATCTCCCACCTCCCAAAGGGGCAGAACCATCTGCACACAGATGATTTTGGATTTGCTTTGTGGTAAAGACACCTGGCACCTGGATGGGGAAGAGAGGGGCAGGGCTGTGTGTCACCGGATCCCCTGCCCTGCCCCATCCCCTCCACCGCGCTGGAGCCTATGGGGTGAGGGCCCACTGGTGTCAGCTTAGAGGTGGGACCCCTCACTCCCCCTCCCCACCATTGCTCCCCTCGAGGCCCCCTGGTCATTGACCAGGGCCCGGAAGCAGCCTCCTTGCCCTGTGTGACAGAGGCCAAGTGAGGCCTGGAGAGGGAACCGCCCAGCTGGTCACGGCAGAGCCAGGGTGGGCCCAGTCTCCCATGTCCCTGCCCTGGGCCCCTTCCCCTACCATGAGCATGGAGAGTTCTTGGGGCCAGGAGTGCCCCTGCCCCTGCTGGCTGCTCTAACGCTGGTCCTTTAGGCAGCGGAAGGAGGGAGGGGGCAGCTGGCATCTGCGGGCCCCCGGGGCTCCTGCTTACTGAGTGGTGGCTGAGAGGCAGAGAGTGCCAGAGGCCCCACCGGCCCCACCAGGCCGCCTCTGATGGCCATGTCTGCCTCTGGCTACAGGGCGCTGTGCGGAGCTGCAGGTCCTTGTGACGGAGTCCATGGCCACAGTGGCTGAGCAGAGGGAACTGATCGCCCGCCTGGAGCAGGACCTCAGCACAATCCAGTCCATCCAGCGGCCGGACGCTGAGGTGAGCCCCCCCCCTTCCTCTCCCCCCTCGCCGGACCCTGAGGTGAGCCCCCCTCGCCCCCCCTTCCCCTCCCCCCCCGCCGGACGCTGAGGTGAGCCCTCCCCCACCCCCCTCGCCACCAGCTCAGGGCTCTTTCTGTGGGTTCAGCCTGCTCCCTTCACCATGAAAGCCCATCAGGATGCCAGGCCATAAGCCAGCGAGGTAGGCTTCCTTGAGCTGGCATCAGCCGCCCTGTGTGCAGGCACTGGCCTGGACCCGTGCCCTGGGAGCCCTGGGCAGAAGCAAGGCTGCCCCGCCCGTCTCACAGGAGCAGGACCTGAGGCAAGATCGTGGGAGCTCTGGAGCCCAGCGCGCCCTTGGAGGTCACTTTACGAAGAAATGGGGCTCAGGGCGAGAACCTGGCTGGCCCAGGGCACGCGGCAGGCTGGCGGGCAGGGCCAGGGTCACCCAGCCTCTGGGGGCTGTTGGGGAGGAGTGGCGGGTGAGAGCTCCAGCTCTGTGCTCTTGGGGCTCTGCCTTCTCTTTGGCGGCCCCTCTCCTGGCCCTCCTGTGCCACCGCCCTGCCTGCCCCCCGGCTCCCCCACCAGCCCCCTTGCCCCCCATCTGCGGAGCACCTTGGAAGGCTGTGTTCAGTGCCGCACGCGGCGGTCCCTCCCCCACTTCCGCTCTCACCTGCAGGGCGCAGCCGAGCTCAGCCTGGAGAAGATCCCTGAGCCCATCAAGGAGGCCACCGCCCTGTTCTACGGTGAGGAGGGGCCCCCTGACCCACCAGGGCAGCGATGGGCCGGGCAGGGGCGGGGAATGGAGAAGAGGGGGTCCAGCGAGAGCCGTCGTCCCTAAAGCACGCCGCCCACCCCAGCAATGCAGCAACACCACCAAAGCGGGGTGAGCCCCCCACTTGTCCCTCTAGGCGTTAGCCTGATGGGGCCTGTACAGGGCTGCCGGGTGTGGGTCCCAGCGCTGAAGGAGAGGCGCCTTCTTGGGTGTTGAGGCTGGAGCCTGAGTAGGGAGGGACTCACGGCTTTCTGGTGCCCTCAGTGTCCCCGTTCTCCTCCTGGAGCTAAGGGCCCTGCCAGACATACGCAGGGCTCCTCAATCCAAATACAGAGTACCAGTAATGGGACGGGGGCTAGCCCTCAGACAGTCTGGGCAGGGCCTCCCCTGCCAGGGCCCCTACTCTCATGTCACACACACACACACACCTGTTCCCTGGGCCGCCCTGCCCTCTCCCTGACTGCTCAGCACCTGTGCTCAGACACTCTGCCTCCCACCCCATAGCACTTGGCCCGAGCTCCCTCAGGGCTGGGGCTACCCCACCTGAGGGCCCACTGCTAGGCTCTGGCTCCGGCCACCACAAGCCACTCTGCCTACCTCCTAGGACCCTCGGCACCAGCCACTGGCACCCTCCCTGAGGGCCAGGTGGACTCACTGCTCTCCATCATCTCCAGCCAGAGGGAGCGCTTCCGGGCCCGGAACCAGGAGCTGGAGGCTGTGAGTCACGCGCTAACCTCCCCTACCCGCCTTGGACCTGAGGACAGCGTGGGATACACAGGCTTGGGGGAGAAAGATGTGTCACAGACCATAAATTGCAGTGGGATTAGATTTGTTCTGTGCAGGCGAGGGGGCTTCCTGGAGAAGGTTGTATCACACTGACATGAGAGAGACAGGGGCCAACCAGCCAGAGGGAGTGCAGGTCCTTCCAGGGCTGCAGGAGGAAGACACAGGTGCGTTGCCAGGTGCGTGCCCTACGGCCAGGCTGAGGCACCAGCAAAGGGTTTAGCGGGGGAGTAGCACTGCCAGGAGGGGGGATAAGCGGGGGTCTCACCCGTGGCCACTTCAGGACAGAAGGCTGGTCTGGGACAGTGACTGGGAACAGTCCACCATTGCCCAGGAAGAAACATCCAAGTCAGGGGGAAATTTGGAGAAGCAGAGGGGCAGGTTGGAGAGAGGAGGCTCTTTGAGCCATAATAGGCAAACAGTCTGGAGATGTGGAGGGGCTCCGTGGGGTCCGAGGGAGCCTGCTGACTGCTGAACGCCGACTGGTAGCCTTCCTGGAGGGCGCCGTGGGGAAGGGGCAGCCTCAAAGCTGACCAAACCTTTAATGTGAGGTACAGCGTGTCGTTGACACAGATGGTGACACCAGCCCCAGTGCTAGTTGGGAGCGTGGGGGACAGGAGATGAGAGAGATGGGACAAAGTACAAGCAGCAGGAACATGCTGTTGCTTTTAAAGCCTCCAGGGCATCCCCACAGAGGGAGTGAACACTGGATCCTGAGTGCAGAGGGCCCGGGGACAGACCGGGGGAGCACCCAGAGAAGCCACCATCCTGGCCTTGGGGGACAGACCAGGGGAGCACCCAGAGAAGCCACCATCCTGACCCCCCCCCCCATCCCTCAGAACCAGCCCAGGTCCCCCTGATCGCCTTCATGGGGACCAGGAGCCAGGAAGGTTTCCGTCCTTCTCAAAGAGCCACTGCTTGAGCTGATGACAGGATTTCTAGATCCTTCCTCTCCAAAGTCACAATTCCCCCTATGGGGTTTTCAGGCTCAGACTGGGAAAGTCAGGCGTTTGCTGAGTGGCCACTGCAGACCAGCTCAGTCCAGTGCTGGTTCAGTGACAGGGTGGGCCAGATCCAATGGGACCCTCTGTGATCTGGGTTCAAGAGGGACAGTCAGGGATGCTGCCCTCACAGCTGCCTGCACAGCAGTGGACTGGGGACACACACATGCCCACTGGGGACTGGGGACTGGGGA